>CANIUD010000435.1:0-187770 GCA_947470075.1 Closterium sp. Yama58-4
AAACCCTAAACCCTAAACCCTAAACCCTAAACCCTAAACCCTAAACCCTAAACCCTAAACCCTAAACCCTAAACCCTAAACCCTAAACCCTAAACCCTAAACCCTAAACCCTAAACCCTAAACCCTAAACCCTAAACCCTAAACCCTAAACGGACAAATACTTCCGTTATGTCTCGCGCTTTATTTCGTGCGCAGTTAGATCTAGAATAGCTAGGTATAGAGGAGATTACGAGCCCCGTCGTTGATCTGCAAGTAGATCTAACACCCCCTCAGCATGAAGCGCCTTAGTGCGGCGAAACAGAAGCGCATCATGCAGCTAATAGCAGCCGGGCGTAGTTATCGCCAAATCGCTAAAGAGTTGGGAGTTTCGAAAAGCGCAGTGCATGACGAGCTCCTCCGCCACCTCGGTCCGAAAACGTATAGTGAGCTAGTGCCTTCCCCGCCGAAACCTGGTCGACCGCGCAAGCTACCAGAGCAAGTCGCTAGGATTGTTGTTCGGTCGATCGTTTCCGGAGAATCGAAATCCGCCGAGGCCGCAGCAGGAATGCTAGCTTCAACGCACGGCATTAGCGTCACGGGCGCCACCATTCGAAACACTCTCAAGCGGCACAGCGTTAAGGCGATAGAAAAGCCTTCGAAGCCACGTTTATCCGCGAAAACGGTTAAGGACCGCCAGCAGTGGGCCAAGGACCATCAGCATTGGACAGTCGATGACTGGAAACGGGTGATTTGGAGCGACGAAACTAAGATTTGCCAGTTTAGTAGCGATGGGCATAGTTGGGCCTGGATTCGCGGGGACTGTCACATGGAGCCGCACCATGTGAAACAGACCGTCAAACATGGTGGCGGCTCCATCATGATTTGGGGGTGCATGACCTATCAGGGAGCGGGTTTTATGTGTAAGATAGAGGGGCGGATGAACGGGGAGTTATACCGTTCAATCCTGCAGGACGAATTGCAGCAGACCATCGAACATTACGAGTTGGAACCTGAGGCAGTTGTATTCCAGCACGACAATGACCCGAAGCATACGTGCAAGATGGTGAAAACTTACCTAGCCGACCAGCCATACGCGGTTCTCCCATGGCCAGCATCCAGTCCTGACCTCAACCCCATAGAGCATCTATGGGTGTATTTGAAGAAGCAGCTGCTTGCTTACCCCCGCCCCCCTGCAGGCATTCTCGAGCTATGGGATAGAGTTCAAGCGGAATGGGAGAAAATCCCAGCGACCTGGTGCAGTGAGCTGATCGACAGCATGCCTAGGCGTGTGCGGGCAGTGCTCAAGGCCAAGGGTCGCTGGACCAAGTACTAGATTCTGCTTGGTGTGACTGTGAAACTGTTTTTGTAAAAAAATGTCCATATGGTAGTATGTGCTGATTTCTGTATCATCTGCTTGTACAACTGTGTGAAAGACCTTGAACCCACATCAGATGAAGTATAACCCTCCATGCTATAACCTTATGGCGCCCATTTATTAAGGCTTAATCCTTATACAACCTTATCTCACATTCTTGTTATAAAATGTGAGCATGTGGACAATTTTTTCGTTCAGTGTACGTCGACGAGGTTCCCCCTCCTGGGGCGAACATCGTCAGTGGCATGTGGATTTTCAGGGTGAAGCGGCCGCCAGGTTCTCCGCCTGTCTTCAAGGCTCGGTACGTTGCTCGAGGCTTCAGTCAGCGAGAGGGAGTAGACTTCTTCCAGACCTTCTCCCCCACCCCAAAGATGACCACTCTTCGGGTGCTGCTGCACGTTGCCGCTCACCGTGACTACGAGCTTCACTCTCTTGACTTCAGCACAGCTTTCTTGCAGGGCAGCCTGCACGAGGAGATCTGGCTGCGCCGCCCCCCGGGCTTCACTGGGTCGTTCCCTCCTGGTACCAAGTGGAGCCTCTGGCGGCCGGTCTACGGTCTCCGCCAGGCGCCACGTGAGTGGCACGACACACTGAGGACTACGCTTGCGGCTCTTGGGTTCGCGCCTTCTACTGCTGACCCGTCGCTGTTTCTGCGCACCGACACTTCACTGCCGCCGTTCTACATCCTCGTGTACGTCGACGACATGGTTTTTGCCACTGCTGACACTGAGGCTCTCGCCCACGTGAATTCGGAGCTGCAGAAGAGACACACGTGCACAGACTTGGGTGAGCTGCGCAGCTACCTTGGCTTGCAGATCACCCGGGACAGAGCACGTCGCACCATCACCCTGACTCAGTCACACATGGTGCAGCAGGTCCTTCAGCGCTTCGGCTTCACCTGGTCTTCAGCACAGGCCACTCCTCTGGCTACAGGTCACACGCTCTCAGCTCCACCTTCGGACGAGTCCGTAGAGCCGAGTGGTCCTTACCCAGAGCTAGTCGGCTGCCTCATGTACCTGATGACTTGCACTCGACCTGACCTCGCGTACCCTCTTGGTCTTCTGGCTCGCTACGTAGCTCCTGGTCGACACCGACCTGAGCACATGGCTGCTGCTAAGAGGGTACTGCGCTACTTGTGCAGCACATCAGGCATGGGGCTAGTGCTTGGAGGACGGAGTGAGGTGGTCCTCACTGGGCACTCAGACGCGTCTTGGGTTGACGACCAGGCTACACAGCGGTCGTCACAGGGTTACACTTTCAGCCTTGGCTCTGGCTCTGTTTCTTGGCGTTCTACTCGCTCGTCTTCAGTTCTCAGCTCCAGTTGTGAGGCTGAGATCTACGCCACTGCCATGGCTGCACAGGAGTTGCGTTGGCTCACCTACCTGCTGACCGACCTGGGAGAGCGGCCTCGTTCTCCTCCAGTGCTGTACGTCGACAACAAGGCTGCCATTGCCTTGTGTGAGGAGCACAGACTGGAGCACAGAACGAAGCATATTGCTCTGCGTTACTTCCTGGCTCGAGAGTTGCAGCAGCGAGGCCAGCTTCGTCTCCGTCACGTGGACACTCGGGCCAACACTGCTGATATATTCACCAAGGCACTTCCGTCTGGTGATCATCAGCGCTTTTGTACTTTGTTGGGCCTTGTGCCGACGTTTCCACACTTGCTGTAGTCTTTGCTTGTACTGTGATCTATATATATACCTGCATGCTTGCTCTTGCTAGCTTGAGATCACTGTGCTGTACTTGTTGCTTATATACCTCTGCATGTGGACTGGCCTTGTGGCCATTTGCTTGTGCTCAGTGTGTGTGGTGACGTTGTGATCCACCATGAGCTGTGTTCCGTTTCCTCTCTTGACTGGTCTTGTGACCGTTGCTTGCTCTGGCTATCCCCCATTTCGCCTATGGGGGTGTGTCAAATTATATATATATGTGCTTGTTTAGGATATCTAGGCTGTATGGGGTTTAGCACTAGGGGGTACACAAACTTTCTCGACATTCTCTTTCTTGTACCCCAAACCCTTACCTAATCCATCCATTCTTGCCCAAGGTTCTAACAGACGGGACTGCTCGCACACGACGCCGCAGCTGCACCTGGCCACAACAAGAAGCTCCGGAACTACTCACTCCAGGACGACTCCCACTACGGCCACCCCGACAACCCCAACGAGCGTACCCTTCACAAAGCTGTTGGGGCGTGAGGGACTCACGCGGACGGCGCTGGAGCTGCATCTGGTCACGCGAGGAGTAGCAGTAGCAATAGAAAGCGCAGTAGCAGTAGGAGCAGCACGAGCAGCAGTAGCAGCAGGAGCAGCAGTAGCAGTACTAATACAGGTAGGACAGTGCTCACCAGTGGCAAGAAGGGCAGGCGTACGACGGCGGCAACGGCGAGGCCGGCACCACTGCAGGGCGAGGGCTCCGCGGCTGCTCCAGGGGCGGGGGGCGGCTGCTGCAGGGGCGGCTGCTCCAGGGGCGGCTGCTCCAGGGGCGGCTGCTGCAGGGGCGGCTGCTCCAGGGGCCAGGGGCGGCAGCTGCAGGGGCGGCTGCTCCAGGGGCAGGGGCGGCTGCTCCAGTGGCCAGGGGCGGCTGCTCCAGGGGCCAGGGGCGGCTGCTGCAGAGGCAGCTGCTCCAGGGGCTAGGGGCGGCTGCTGCAGGGGCGGCTGCTCCAGGGGCAGGGGCGGCTGCTGCAGGGGCGGCGCCAGGGGCGGCTGCTCCAGGGGCCAGGGGCGGCTGCTGCAGGGGCGGCTGCTCCAGGGGCCAGGGGCGGCTGCTCCAGGGGCCAGGGGCGGCTGCTGCAGAGGCAGCTGCTCCAGGGGCCAGGGGCGGCTGCTGCAGGGGCACGCTAGCAGGATGAGGGGCCGCAACAAGGCGGCAGGGCAGGGCCGTGGCTCGGCTGGTACGAGCGGCAGCGGCGGTTGTCAAGCGGCGAGCAGAGCCTGGGGCCAGGGGCGGCTGCTGCAGGGGCGGCTGCTCCAGGGGCCAGGGGCGGCTGATGCTGGGGCGGCTGCTGCAGAGGGGCGGCTGCTCCAGGGGCGGCTGCTCCAGGGGCGGCTGCTCCAGGGGCGGCTGCTGCAGAGGGGCGGCTGCTCCAGGGGCGGCTGCTGCAGAGGGGCGGCTGCTCCAGGGGCGGCTGCTGCAGAGGGGCGGCTGCTCCAGGGGCGGCTGCTGCAGGGGCGGCTGCTCCAGGGGCGGCTGCTCCAGGGGCGGCTGCTCCAACGGCAGCTGCTGCAGGGCCGCAAAGGGCCGCGACAGACCGCGAAGGGTGGGGGGGGGGGTGGGGAGGGGGGGGGGGGGGGGGGGGGGGGGGGTGTGGCGACTGGCCGCGACGGACCAGGAAGGGGCCGCGACAGGCCGTGAAGGGGCCGCGACAGGCTGGGGAGGGGTCGCGACGGGCTGGGGAGGGGTTGCGACGGGCCGCGAAGGGAGGCCGCGACGGCCGCTAAGGGGCCGCGACAGCGTCGCGACAGGGGGCCGCGAGAGGGAGGGCCGTGAGGGGCCGTTTAAGGGGCCGCGAGGGGCTGTTTAAGGGGCCGCGAAGGGGGCGTTTAAGGGGCCGCGAGGGGCTGTTTAAGGGGCCGCGAAGGGGCGGGGTAAGGCCACTAAGGGGCCGAAATTTGACGGGCAGGGCGCAAAGGCGTTTCGGGCAGCTAAAAAAAAGTTGGTGTGGTGGGCCCTTAAAAGCAAAACGGTCCTTAGGAAGGACCTGCCCTATACCATGTGGAAGGTTTACGGGAAAAAGTTGGTTCGACTAGGAGAGAGGGAGATACAAGTAACAAAACCTATACTCTATAGAGTCTAACCCACTAAAGCCTAAACAAACAATGTTATATATATTTGACAAATGCTGCCTGCGCTATTACCGTATTCTCCCGGACATAACACCCTAGGGTAGATTTAAAAATACAGGGAAAAAAAGGGGGGTGTCTTCTCATAGGAAAAAGCTACATAATACCCGGGTGCATATATATGGTATATTTTAGTGTTAGAGTTTTTTTTTATTAGACATGCTGAGTGTTTCCAAGGGCGTTTTAACTTAAAACCGAAATATAAAATAGTGAAGGCAGGTCCAACTTGAAAACGGTTCCGAGGGGGCCAAGGTAAACACTGTTGCAAACATTCTCGTGTCTTCAGATCGAGGTTACGTGATTGGTTCCCGCCAAAGTAAAATTTCTTGCTCACATCAGGCGACGTCGCATCTTTGCGGGCTGCATCTGCACGACGATTGATTGTCGCCGGTTTTCATCTCGTCGCCCAACCTCCAAGTTCAAGTTGGACCTGGGTTACACAAGCTTATTTCTGCTTTCGCGCTCACGTAGCTTGGCATAAACTAGCCAGCTGCCTACCGAACTCAGTCATTTATTCGCCAGTGTGTACACTGTCGCATAGTAGCCGGGTGTCACGCTTCTCGTTCGCCCCTATTAACCTTCCCGTCGCTCTCTAGTTCTCAACCCTCCCATCGCCCACCTCCCTGCCCTCACGATCGCCTCATGCTACTGCTGGAAAAAAAGGGTGATTAATACATTCCCGTCGACCTCCCATCGCCCTCCCGTCGCCCTACCGTCGCCCTCCCGTCGCCCTCCCGTCGCCCTACTGTCGCCCTCCCGTCGTCCTACTGTCGCCCTCCAGTCGCCCTCCTGTCGCCCTCTCGTCGCCCTCCCGTCGCGCTTCCGGTCCTTCCCGTCACCCTCCCGTCGCGCTTTCCGCGCCTTCCCGTCGCCCTCCCGTCGCGCTTTCGGCGCCTTTACCTCGCCCTCTCGTCTCCATTTCGGCGCCTTCCCGTCGCCTTCCCGTCGCCCTTCCGTCGCCCTTCTGTCGCCCTCCCCTCGCCATCCTGTTGTCAAAACATATGCATATTAGTATCTAGGCTATATTGGGGCTAGCCTTAGAGGGTACAGAAACATTCTCGACACTCTAGTCTTGTACCCCAACCTTGACCTAATCTCACACTTCTTCATGCCTAAGATTCTAAGATGGTATCTAGAGCCTAGAGGTCTCTAGGACCTAAGATAAGGGCCCACCGTTACCACGTTACCTCACCTGCCTTGCCTGCTGCCCGCGCGCGCCTCGGCTGCACGCGCGTGGCCCTTTTTTTTTTCCCGCGCGTGCCGCTTGAGCAGCCCACGCGCTTCTCGTTTAGGCCCGTTTAGGCCCTTTTTTTCAGCCCCGCGCGCCACGTCAGCCGCCCGCGCAGCCTGCCGCCGGCCCGCGCGTCGCGTAAGCCGCCCGCGCGCAGCCCGTTTTCCTCAGCGCGCGGCCCGCTAGCCGCCCGCGCCGTCATTGCCGCCCGTGCGCAGCCTGATCTGGCCTCGCGCGGCACTTAGCGCGGCTCCCTAGCCGCTCGTCGACCGCCGCGCGCCGCCACCGCGTCCCCTTCGGCCGCCGCCTGTGGCTCTTTCGCCACCTTTCGCCAGGCAATCGCGCAGCCCGTACAGGCCACGTCAGGCCCGCGCGCGGCCGGAACAGCCCACGCCAGGCCTGCACGCTGCATTGCGCCTGTGCTGCTGCTTTCTGCCGCTGCTGCTACTTGCTGCAGCTGCTTCTACTTACTGCCACTGCTGCTACTTGCTGCAGCTGCTTCTACTTGCTGCTACTTGCTGCAGCTGCTGCTACTTGCTGCAGCTGCTGCTACTTGCTGCCACTGCTGCTACTTGCTGCAGCTGCTGCTACTTACTGCCACTGCTGCTACTTGCTGCAGCTGCTGCTACTTGCTGCCACTGCTGCTACCTGCTGCAGCTGCTTCTACTTGCTGCAGCTGCTGCTACATGCTGCCACTGCTGCTACTTGCTGCAGCTGCTACTACTTGCTTGTAGGAGCACCCGCCCCTGCAGCAGCCGCCCTTGCCCCTGGAGCAGCCGCCCCTGCAGCAGCCGCCCCTGCCCCTGGAGCAGCTGCCTCTGCAGCAGCCGCCCCTGGCCCCTGCAGCAGCCGCCCCTGGAGCAGCCGCCCCTTGCTACTGGAGCAGCTGCCTCTGCAGCAGCCGCCCCTGGCCACTGGAGCAGCCGCCTCTGCAGCAGCCGCCCCTGGCCCCTGGAGCAGCCGCCCCTGCAGCTGCCGCCCCTGGCCCCTGGAGCAGCCGCCCCTGCAGCAGCCGCCCCTGGCCCCTGGAGCAGCCGCCCCTGCAGCAGCCGCCCCTGGCCCCTGGAGCAGCCGCCACCTGCAGCTGCCGCGGAGCCCTCGCCCTACAGTGGTGCCGGCCTCGCCGTTGCCGCCGTTGTACGCCGGCCCTTCTTGCCACTGGTGAGCACTGTCCTGCCCGTACTGCTGTTACTACTGCTCCTGCTGCTGCTGCTCTTTCTCCTGCTACTGCTGCTCGTGCTGCTCCTACGGCTCCTCCCCTTTCTACTGCTACTGCTGCTCCTGACGTGGCCGGATGCAGCTCCAGCGCCGTCCGCGTGAGTCCCTCACGCCCCCAAAGCTTCATGAGTGGTACGCTCGTTGGGGTTGTCGGGGTGGCCGTAGTGGGAGTCGTTCTGGCGTGAGTAGTCTCGGGGCTTCTTGTAGTAGCCAGGTGCCGCTGCAGCGTCGTGTGCGCGCGGTCCCTTCGCCTCCGCAACTTCATGAGTGGTACTTTCAGCGGGGGGGGTCACGGGGTTCTGCTCGCTGCCCGTACGTCATTCGCACTGGCGCTCGGACTGGCCAGCCTTGCGGGACGTTTGGTCACACAGAGTCCCGCTGCTTCGCCAGTCTGAGCGACGCCTGGCGTACAGAGTTTGGCGACGCGGCTGAGCTCCCCGACTGGGTGGAGCTGCTACGGCAGAGGGTAGATGTCTATGCTCTTGACTTTGATGCTATCCTCACTGCCATGTATGCATTGTCTACTAGTGATGCCGGTGACTGTTCCCTGAGTGTTCCGCCCGACCCGGGCGGTGCAGCTGCTGCTCTAGGTGCTAGTGCGTCTGCTGCTCCAGGTGCTAGTGAGTCTGCTGCTCCAGGTGCTGGTGAGTCTGCTCTCTCAGGTACCACGTCTGCTCCGGCGTCGCACACTTTCACCCTTGACTCGGGTGCTTCCCGCTCCTTCTTTCAAGACCGCACCACTCTCACGCCGCTCAGTCGGCCGGTTGCGGTCTCCCTGGCAGACCCCTCTGGGGGTCCTGTCCTTGCTCACTACTCCACTGTCCTGCCGTGTCCAGCGGTCCCGTCTGGCTCCCTGTCCGGTCTTTACCTTCCCTCGTTCTCTACGAACTTGGTGGCGGGTGCTGATCTACAGGATGGGGGGGTTGACCAGTTCACCCCTGCGCGTCAGCGGGTGACCCACTGCACGTGTGCAGACACGGGCCGACACTTGGCCACGTTTACCCGTCGGCCGGGGTCGAGCCTGTACACCCTCACTACCGAGTCTCCTCCGGTTGCTGTGCCTGGTCAGGTAGCTGCGTCGGGTCAGGTGTTTGCTGCGGCGTCTCGGTCTGGTCCTGAGTCTGCCCCCTGCTCGTGTCGCCTCCTGTCCCACGAGACTCTTCTCTGGCACCACCGTCTTGGTCACCCCTCCCTGCCTCGTCTCCGAGGCATGGCCTCTCGTGTCCTGGTCTCTGGTCTCCCCCGGTCGCTCCCTCCCCTTCCCCCGGGGCCTGCCCCTACCTGCGTCCCCTGCGTCGAGGGGCGGCAGCGCGCCGCCCCTCACTCCTCCGAGTTTCCGCCGACAGAGGCTCCGCTGCAGACTCTTCACATGGACGTGTGGGGCCCAGCCCGCGTCCGTGGACAGGGTCACGAGCGCTACTTCCTGCTGGTGGTTGACGACTACTCGCGTTACACCACAGTCTTCCCCTTGCGCCGCAAGGATGAGGTCACTGAGGTGTTGATCGACTGGATCCGCGCAGCTCGTCTCCAGCTCAGGAAGAGTTTCGGCTCGGACTTTCCTGTTCTGCGTCTGCACTCTGACAGAGGTGGAGAGTTTTCCTCCGGCCCTCTGCGAGCCTTCTGTCGTGCGAGGGGCATCCGCCAGACGTTCACGCTTCCGGCCTCTTCACAGCAGAATGGGATTGCTGAGCGCCACATTGGCATGGTCATGGATGTCGCTCGCACGTCCATGATCCATGCGGCTGCTCCCCATTTTCTGTGGCCGTTTGCGGTTCAGTACGCGGCGCGTCAGATCAACCTCCAGCCCCGGGTCTCCATGCCGGACACCTCCCCCACTCTGAGGTGGACGGGGCAGGTTGGCGATGCGTCTGCGTTTCGTGTCTGGGGATCTCGGGCTTTTGTCCGAGACTTGTCTACGGACAAGCTGTCCTCCCGTGCTGTTCCCTGCGTCTTCCTTGGCTTCCCCCCTGACGCGCCTGGTTGGCAGTTTTACCACCCCACCTCGCGCCGTGTTCTGTCCTCCCAGGACGTCACGTTTGACGAGTCGGTTCCGTACTACCGTCTCTTCCCCTACCGCGCTGCCCCCCTTCCCCCCCCGCCGCTCTTCCTTACGCCAGGTCCCCCCCCGGTAGACCCCCTCCCCCCTCAAGGTCCTGCTCCTTCAGGTGTGTCTCAGGTAGACCCCCCCCCCTTGGCTGAGCCTTTGGAGGTCACTTCCGACACCTCTGGCTCACCTGAGGGGGGTGACGTTGCTGCTGACGCCCCGGCGGCCTACCGCCGCGCACCACGCTTGGAGACCCCTCCGGGGTTCCCTCCGCGACCTTCTTCGCCGCCTCTGCAGCCGGTTCCTGTTGACTCTGGTGCTGTTGGGGGTGGTGCTCCTGGAGGTGCTGCGTCTGGGGGTGCGGAGTCTGGGGGTGCTGAGCCTGCGTGTGAGGAGACTGGGGGTCCTGCGCCTGGGGGTGCTGTGTCTGGGGGTACTGAGCCTGTGTGTGCGGAGTCTGGAGGTACTCAGTCTGGAGGTGAGACGCTTGAGGGCACTGGGACTGCTGGTGCGCGGCCTACTTGGAGTGGCCGCCTTCGTCCGCGTGTGCCTCTCACCTCTCACCAGCTGCACGACTGGTACGGTCGCCGTCAGCGTCGCGCTGCTGGAGCCCGGGGCTCTGCTACTGGAGGTGCTGGAGCTGCTGGGGCTGCGGGTGCTGCGCCTGGAGGCGTCGTTCCTGGAGACACTGAGACTGGCGACCCTGGGACTGGAGGTACTGGTTCTGGGGGTGCTGCTGCGGGAGACACTGCGGTTGGAGGCCCTGGGACTGGAGGTGCTGGTTCTGGGGGTGCTGCTGCGGGAGACCCTGAGGTTGGAGACCCTGGGACTGGAGGTGCCGGTTCTGGGGGTGCTGCTACTGGTGACGCTGAGTCTGGAGGTGCTGGCGCTGGAGGTACCGCTTCTGCGGCTGGAGCTTCTGGAGCTGCTGGAGGTACTGGAGCGGTTGGAGGCGCTGGGGCTGCTGGAGGTGCTGGAGCTGCTGGTACTGGTGCAGCTGCGCCGCCACGACTGTTCTTCGCTCCGCCGTCTCCATCGTCTCTGCCGCCACCTGACTCTGCTCTTCGTCAGGTTGTTACTCTCCCGTCGTCTACTGGTCTTCCGTTACAGACTGGCTCACCGCTACCTGCTCCCTCTCCTTACACTGAGCAGACAGGCAGTCCTGCTGAGCGTCGTGAGCCTGCGTCGCGTCCTGTCTCGCCTGTTCGTTCTGGTCGTACCGTTCGTCGTGTTCCTCGTTTGCGTCAGCCGGCTGTCCCCAGCGCACACCTTGTTGTCCGTCGTCCTTCCTCTGCTCCGCAGCCTGTTCCTCTGCCGTCTCCCCCTGCGTCCTCTCTGCCTGCCGTTCCGGACCCTGAGTCTGACCGGTTTCGTGCTGAGCACCCTACTGTCACGCGTCTGTTAGCCACTGTTGTCACTGACCCGTCGTTTGAGTCTACTGCTGCGTCTGCCTTAGTCGCTGAGCTTGTTGACTTTGCTGCTGCCTGTCGTCTAGACTACGCCGCTAGTCTTGTTGCTGAGTCTGACCTCCGTCCGTCGGGGGTGAGTGTGCTCTTAGCACGGACGTCCTTGAGGACAGGCAGGAGGAGTTCCAGTGTCTTGCTGCTGCTTTGTCTCATCTTGTATCCTCACTGCTTGCCCCTGAGGGAGACCCGGATGCATTAGACATCCCGACTCCGCGCTCTTACGCGGAGGCGATAGAGGGTCCCTACTCCTCTCAGTGGCAGGCAGCCATGGACGCAGAGATGGCTTCTTGGAAGTCCACAGGCACCTACGTTGACGAGGTTCCCCCACCTGGGGCGAACATTGTCAGTGGCATGTGGATTTTCAGGGTGAAGCGGCCGCCGGGTTCTCCGCATGTCTTCAAGGCGCGTTATGTGGCTCGAGGCTTCAGTCAGCGGCAGGGAGTTGACTACTTTCAGACCTTCTCTCCCACCCCGAAGATGACCACTCTTCGGGTGCTGCTACACATAGCCGCTCACCGTGACTACGAGCTTCACTCTCTGGACTTCAGCACAGCTTTCCTACAGGGCAGCCTGCACGAGGAGATCTGGCTGCGCCGCCCACCTGGCTTCACTGGGTCGTTTCCTCCTGGTACCCAGTGGAGCCTCCAGCGGCCAGTCTACGGTCTCCGCCAGGCGCCGCGTGAGTGGCACGACACACTGAGGACTACGCTTGCGGCTCTTGGGTTTGCTCCTTCTACTGCAGACCCGTCGCTGTTTCTACGCACCGACACCTCTTTGCCGCCGTTCTACATCCTCGTGTACGTCGACGACTTGGTCTTTGCTACAGCTGACACTGCTGGACTCGCCTACGTGAAGTCCGAGCTGCAGAAGCGACACACGTGCACTGACCTGGGTGAACTGCGCAGCTATCTTGGCCTGCAGATCACTCGGGACAGAGCACGGCGCACCATTACTCTGACTCAGTCACACATGGTGCAGCAGATCCTTCAGCGCTTCGACTTCACGTACTCCTCGCCTCAGGCCACTCCTCTGTCTACTCGCCACTCGCTCTCAGCTCTGCCTTCGGATGAGTCCGTAGAGCCGAGTGGCTCGTACCCAGAGCTTGTTGGTTGCCTCATGTACCTGATGACCTGCACACGACCTGACCTGGCCTACCCTCTCAGCATACTCGCACGCTATGTTGCTCCTGGGAGACACCGACCAGAGCACATGGCTGCAGCGAAGAGGGTGTTGCGCTACTTGTGCAGTACGTCAGGCATGGGGCTCGTGCTTGGAGGGCGGAGTCGAGTGGTCCTCACAGGTCACGCAGACGCGTCTTGGGTCGACGACCTGGCTACACAGCGGTCGTCACAGGGTTACACCTTCAGCCTTGGTTCCGGCTCTGTTTCGTGGCGGTCTACTCGCTCGTCTTCTGTTCTCAGCTCCAGTTGTGAGGCTGAGATCTACGCAGGAGCCATGGCTGCACAGGAGTTACGCTGGCTGACCTACCTACTGTCTGACTGACCTTGGAGAGCCGCCTCGTTCTCCTCCAGTTCTGTACGTAGACAACAAGGCCATGCTGGCCTTGTGTCAGGAGCACAGACTGGAGCACAGAACGAAGCACATCGCTCTTCGCTACTTCCTTGCTCGTGAGCTGCAGCAGCGTGGTCAGCTGCGCCTTGCTTACGTGGCCACTCGGGCCAACACTGCTGATATCTTCACCAAGGCTCTTCCGCCTTGCGATCATCAGCGCTTTTGTACTATGCTAGGTCTTGTGCCTACTTGGCCTCATTTGCTCACTTCTTGACCTTGCTTGTACTGTGTCTTGTATATACCTGCTCTTGTTTGTTTACCTCTATATATCATCCTGCATGTGAACCGGCCTTGAGGCCTTAAACCTTTGCTCAGAATGTGTGGTGACATTGTGATCCACCCTGAGCTTTGTTTCTTTGCTTTGCTTGACTGGTCTTGTGACCCCTTGTGTTGGCTATCCCCCACTTCGCCTATGGGGGTGTGTCAAAACATATGCATATTAGTATCTAGGCTATATTGGGGCTAGCCTTAGAGGGTACAGAAACATTCTCGACACTCTAGTCTTGTACCCCAACCTTGACCTAATCTCACACTTCTTCATGCCTAAGATTCTAAGACCTGTCGCACTTCCGGTGCCTTCCTGACGCCCCGCCATCTCCCATCCCTTTCCATCAACCTCCCTTCGCCCTCGCCAGGTTTCCGATCGCATCCCGTTCGCCCTCACAAATTTCCCCTTCTTTCCCTTCCGCATCGAGTTCCCTGCCCATAAGGAAATTGCCTGACATAATCTCACTTTCCTATTTGTCGCGATCGCTGCCTTTCTTCCATTCCTGTCGCATCACTATCTCCTCTCCCCTACCGATCTCCCTTCCTCATGATCCAACCTCTCATTCCTGGTTTCCTCCCCCACTCCCTCGCCTACGCCCTCGCTATCTCCACTTCCCGTCGCCCTTTCGTCGCCTTCGCAGTCTCCGCTTCCTTGCCCTCTCGTCGCCTTTGATGTTTCCGCTTCCCGCCCGCCAGCGTTATCACCCCCCTTCCTTCCCAGAGCCCTCGCTGTCCCCGCTACCCTCATCCCTTCCTTTCCCGTCTCCCTCCCTACCCTCACGCCAACAACTCCGTCGACAGGGCACTATTCCTAACTTTGATCGCCCCTATTTCACTCCGTTCGTAACCATGTTCATCATCCTCTTGGGCGTCATGCTTTCTAGTTTTTCTCTCTATCCCTCCTTGTTGCCCCTCCGTCAGGCCCCAAGTCCAAGGCAGCACAATTTATCAGCTTCTCACCATGTCTACGCTCTTCCACTTTCATCTCGTAGATGTTTCTGCTTGGAACTTTGCCTGTAGTGTTGATAGATGTGGTTTTGGTGAAGTTGCAGCGCCTGTGAGATCAACATTGCACGTTGCTCATCCTTGCGCCAAAATCGCACATGTACATTTGGGCGAAACTAGCTGCCAATCAGATATGAGGAAGAACTGCTCTTGTTCCTGGTTCAGTTCGCAACTCGTTCGGAGGTGGGAAAAAAAATTCTCACCACACTTCCAACTTCCCAAAATATTACAAAGACTAGAGACTTCAAGTTAGGCCCAACTAGAAGGGGGGGTCATTATTTTAGCTGCTGGCTTTAACATGTTGAGGCGCGAATGGGAGTTTCGACGCGAACGTCATCACACCCCTCGAAATTGCCATGTGGCACCTGTCTGGCCACTTGCATCGGAAGATTCGCCAGCGCGTGGCGATAGCGAAACGGTGGGCGGGAGGGAATCTCGGCAGATTCGAAGTGAAAGAACCTCGAATTTTTATCGAGGGAGGGATTTTCGCGATACTTGCACCTACTCGTTAACAAATAAAATAAAGAATCTGTATGAAAAGGGGGGTGTTATAGAAAATCATACAAAAAGGGGGGTATAGTGGAAACGAGGTCGCACATAGGGCGTATTCCTACGGCCTCCTATCAAGAAACCTCCTATCAAGAATGCACATTTTGCCTGGTGAAAGTAGCGAGAGATTTTGGGTTTAGGGAATTTTTCAGTGTGAGCTTGATAAGAGGTTTTCTTGATAGGAGGATAGGAATACGCCCATAGCACCCACCCCGCAGAAGCTACCCGGGGGTGCTCAATCATGGGGGGGTGATTTGTCCGGGAGAATACGGTACCGCATCAAGCTACGGTACGGAAGTGCAATCTCAACACAATGAACCAACCTTACAATTCTGCTCATTTCTTTTTCACGGCCATTGAAAGGTGGGGTGGGGAGCAATGAAGGAACGAAGACATGGAGAACGGGGAGGAATGACGCCGAGAATGTAATGAGGGGGCGGGAGTAAGGAGACGAATGGGTGGAGGGGGGGAGTAGGGAGCGAGGGAGGGAGGGAGCGAGGGAGGGAGGGAGGGAGGGAGGGGAGGGAGGGAGGGAGGGAGGGAGGGAGGGAGGGGAGGGGGGAGGGAGGGAGGGAGGGAGGAGGGAGGGGAGGGAGGGAGGAGGGAGGGAGGGAGGGAGGGAGGAGGAGGGAGGAGAGGAGGAGAGAAGGAGAGAGAGAGAGAGAGAGAGAGAGAGAGAGAGAGAGGAGAGAGAGAGAGAGAGAGAGAGAGAGAGAGAGAGAGAGGAGAGAGGAGAGAGTGAGAGAGAGGAGGAGGAGAGGAGGGAGTGAGTGGGAGAGAGTGCGAGAAGCGAAGATAAAGAGTATTTTACGAATGGAGAGGTCGAGCTGTTGAAAAGGTTCTGAATATACAAGAGTGCGAATAGAATGCCCTCATATGCAAGCAGTAGCTTCGGGTGGTCAGCAGGTCAGCGGTGGCCGGATGCCCCTACCCTACTCTAAGAAGCGAGGCAGGCCGTGGATGAGGCAGTGATGGCTGCACGCAGCAGCAAGAGAGGGCACTATTGTGGGACGTGCTCGCGGGTGCGGGCGGCGTCAGCGAGCTGTTTGGCGAGCACGGCGTTCTGGGTCTCGAGGGCAGCGCAGCGCATCTGCAGCGAGCGGATGTACACCACGGCGTCGTCCAGCATGGCGGACGTGTCCGTGCGTGCGTCCGTGCGCGGCATCACGTCCTTCAGCCGCTTCAGCCGCACCGATATGCGCTCGCGCCGCATGCGCTCCGCCACGCTGCGCGGCTTCGTGGAGTGCCGGCCCCGCCCCTTACCCCCGCCCGCCCCCTTGCCGCCCTCCCCATCCGCTTCCTCCTCCCCCCCCTCGTCCAGCCCAAACCCATCGCCGCCGTACAGCTCGTCTCCCCCTCCCGCTCCCTCCGCTCCCTCAACCATCCCTGCTGCCGCCCCGCCCTCCTCCATGTGCGCCGCGCCCACTTCCATGCTGCCCTCCTGCCCGTCCCGCGCTGCTCCGTCCTGCCCGCCCGCCGACGCCACCTCGTAGCCCTGCTCGCCGCTCGACCCTCTCGAGTGCGACCCTCTGCCTCCCGACTCCGCGGATCGCACGCCTCCTCCCACTCCGCCGCGCGCCGACCCCAGCGGCAAGGGCGCAGCCCCGCCTAGCGGAGTGGTGGGCAGCGAGCGCACGCGCAGCTGCGCCATGTCGTTCGCGAGCGCGGTGGGGCTGGCGGCTACGGCGGACAGAACGCGGCTGCCGCCGGGACTACGGTACCCGTCGGATCGCGGACTCTTGAGCGCGGGCGACAGCGGCCACCGCGCTGCGCCGCCCGTCATGCCCGCCTCGGCCTCACGCTTGCCCGTGCTGGAGGGGGGATTGCCGCCGGTGGCAGCGGCGAGGCGGGAGACGGCGGAGGGCCGCGCGTTGGCCAGCGAGCTCGAGAGGTCGGGCAGGCCCCGCCGGGAGCGCAGGCTCGACTGCGCGCCGTGCGCGGCGGACCCCAGCAGCGGCACGGGGCGCTCGCCCGCCATGAGCTGCGGTCGAGATCGCGCGTTGACTTGCGGCGAGACAGGCGGAAGCGCAGACCGACCGTCCAGGCTGTGGCTCTGGCTCAGGGTGGCGCGGCCGCTTCCCGGCGGCGCAGAGCCGTTGAATCCACCCATCGTGTGCTCCGCCGCCGCAGCCGCGCCTGCTGCGAACAGCTGCGCCGTGTTCTCTGCAGCCACCTGGGCCGGCAGCGGCGGCTGCGACTCGAGTGGTGACGACGTGGCGAGCGGGATGGTGGTGGTGGTGGTGCCGGTGGCGGTGGTGGTGGCGGTGGGGGGGGCGTCGAGCGCGGCGAGCATGGCCTGCAGCGAGGGCATGTCGAGACCCGCCGACAGCAGCTGCAGCAGCAAGTCCCGCGACACGCCCGACGCCGCCACGTCGCCGCTGTCCATGCTCACAGCGCCGCCACCAGCGGCCCCGCCAAACTCATTCGTCGCAGCAGCGTCGGCGGGCGGAGCGACTAACTGTGACGCTTCGGGGAACCAGAGCCCATCGCGAGCCCCAAGCGGCCATGCGGGCTCGCCTGGCAACGACGCGAAATCCATGGCGCCCCCAGGCAGCTGCGAGAGGTCCGCCGCACTCGGCGGTAAGAATGCCGCGGCGTTGCCGCGATCTGCTGGGAACTGGTCCGCCCTGAAGGATGGCTCGATACCCGCATTGAGCGGAACCCTAAATTGGTCTTCCTGCGCTTGCTGAAGCTGGGAGAAGTCCGATTGCTGGAACTGCATGACGTCTTCACGGAACGCGGCTGCTCGCTAAGTCTACGTGTGCTCAACGAAGAAATGATCTCTAGCAGAGTGTCTACCAGAAAGAACGTGTCCGACGTATTCGCTTGGAGAGTAGGTAACACCAACCAACCATTCATCAAGAAAGCTTCCTTGCTGGTGGGTGGCTTCACCCGATCTAGCTTGGTTGTCCTCTCCTCTGGAGGGCAGCGTTGACTGGCGCCAAATCCCATCCCACCCCACCGTCCATCCGTCATCCCCTCGGTCCCCCGCGTCCCCGAGCCAAGCTGCCTTTCGTTTGGCCTGGTGAATGGTCAGTCTCTCCCTCTGCTGGTGAGGTTGGCTTGGCATGGCAGTGCAGTGCAGCCTGACTTGGGGTGTGTTCCTGGCTGATGTCAAGCTTCGGGCCTTCCCGGGAAGACCCGAAGCTTTGGGTTAAAGTTCCTGTCAAACTTTGTGTTTTCTGGAAACAGGGGCAATTTTTGGCCAGAAGACCCGAAGTTGGTCTCGGATGACCCAAAGTGGGTCTAACTTCCGGTCATACGCGGTGACCGGAAGCTTGACACGCGTCAGGAACGCGCCCTCGGGCACTTCTCTTGTTTTGGTGCGGTTTATTCTGCTTGCTACTGCAATACACCGTACAGTACCACAACCAGCACACCTGGAGTTGGGCGCTGTGTCACCACGTGACATACCTACTGTACAGAAATACAGTATTCGAATGCCTGGACCCAGCCCTGTCGATGGGGCAAATGCTGTCTGGATTTCATAAGTTAATAGGGATTCGGACTATATAGGGATTACCAGGAGGATGCCATCCCTGACCCGCTGCTTTGGCAGGGTGAACCTGGGTCAACTCGGATCAGGCAGGGTTCCCCAAAAACACTTGAGATGAGTTTCCCAACCAGAACCAAACCCGATAACGAATGTTTTGTTTGAAGCTGTGATAATAGTATTGGGAAGCCTACTATCTACATATATCCCTGAGTTTTTTTCGAACATTCGTGATGGGATGCGTGGAGGCAGAAAACAAGTACTCGTAAAACAATATTAGAGCGTGGTGTTGTCTCTGGCTTCCAAGGTTCGGAACGCGGCGAGTCAGTAACAGCGTGGTGGTTGAGGTTCGGCCATGGCCTGTTAGACTGTACAAGTAGTGCAGACGAGGTGCAAGGCACTGGCAGTGACAGTATTAAGCTCAGTTTGTCGTTGCGTGTGATTCTAACGGGATTAGCCCGCTAGTCAGTGAGCTGCATGTCGACGGTGACCGTGTTTTCGCCGCCACCAGAGTCGCAAGCCCCGCCAACCATGAAGCGCCCGCGAGGCCGCCCGCGCAAACACCCGCCCAAGGAACCCACGCTTCCAAAGCGCGGGCGCGGGCGGCCGCGCAAGGACTCGGGAGTGCAGGAGGTGCAGGAGGTGCAGGGCGGGCGGGCGCTGGAGTACCCGAGCTTGCCGAAGCGGGGCCCGGGACGGCCGCCGAAAGACCCGACGTTGCCGAAGAGATCGCCAGGGCGGCCGCCGAGTGACTCAACTTCACCCAAGCGAAAACCGGGACGGCCGCCTCGAGACCCGAGCGTGCCCAGACGAAACCCCGGTGGGCCGTTGGGCCGCACGGGCACACAGAGCGAGTCTCCTGCCAGCTCCAGCTGTGCGTGCGCCCCTCCCACCCCCGGCCTTGCTGCTTGCTCGCCTTGCTGCTTGCCAACCTCTCTGCTTTGACTGCCGTCTTGCGGTGGCGGCTGCTCCCCAGTGCGGCAGCTTCATGCCTGCTCCCGCTCTCTGCTCCCTGTGCTCTCCTGCTTGCCCCGTGTGCAGCGCTGGAGCCGAGAGTCCTCCTGGTTCCAAGTGGCGAGGTATGAGAGAGGTGGGGATCGAGGCGTGGTTGGACTTTCCCCGAATTGCTGTTGAGAATGCCTTGTTAGATCACTCTTTGCCTCTCTAAGTCACTGCCTCTCCGTTCATGCTCACCTTTTTTTTTACTCGGGAATGGGAAGGGCAGCTAGCCTATGTGTACCAGAGGAACAGGGCAGCAGCAGATTTCATCGTAGGAAGGAGGGAGGATAGCGCAGTGGAAAGTGAGTGGGAGGGGAGGGGCGTAGAGACGCGGGGATGAAGTTGCCTGCCATGCCTGTGTCCACCGTGCCTCTATCACTCGTCCTCCCCTGCGTGTGTGCTCCCCTGCGGGTGTGCTCCCCTGCGTGTGTGCTCCCCTGCGGGTGTGCTCCCCTGCGTGTGTGCTCCCCTCTGTGTGTCCTCCCCTGCGTGTGCCCTCCCATGGGCGGGGCACAGGACGTAGCGGCGCGGATATTCATGCTGTCGTGTGAGGAGGGCAAGGCGGTGTGTGTGCTGTCCGCCAATGGCTCCGTGCTCCCGCCCTCCCTCTCTGACGGTGTCACTGCCCTGCCTGCCACGCCACATGCGGTGGGTCGTAGCAGCACACAGCATGGGGCGGGTCATAGGACCGCACCACATGCGGTGGGTGATAGAAATTGCCATGCATGACGTGGGTGGTTACATGTGCTTTTCCGGTGTGGTTTTGGGGGTTGAGACGGAGAGAGAAGTTGAGGCAAGAAGCAATTGGTGTTGAGTGTGGCTTGTGTGCGTGCATGCATGCATGCAGGGAGCATTGAGCGTGGTGTCGCTGTCGGGCTCATACGTGCCCAACAACCCCGCCGATGCCTCCAGCCGCATGGGAGGGCTCACTGTCACTCTTGTTGGCGCCGACGGCCGTTTGCTGGGGGGCACTGTGGCCTCCCCTCTGCTCGCCTTCTCCACCGTGCAGGTCAGCTGCTCGCTCTCTCCTCACTGCACGGTGGGTGGGTTTGTGTCAGTCCTTGCAGCTTGCACAGTGCGGTCAGGTCAGGTCCTGGCTGCATGTGCCACACACACAGGCTGATGCATGCCGAATCTAAAGGCCAGGGCTGGCTACATCCAACCACTTCTGGTTTGAACCCCCTTAGCCCCAACGGCGCATTCGTCTGTGTGCCGCACCTCTCCCTCATCCTGCCTGCACCACCCTTCCTATTCGCACATTGCCCTTCATGCTCCATGCTCGCTGCAGGTGACGGTACTACTTTTTCCAGTTGAGCCCATGGGCTCCTGACCACCAGCCGGTTCCATCTCCTACTCCACGACAATGCCTTTCTTTAGTTAGGTTTACAATGTAGCTCTGCAAGTGTTAGCATGTACCATTCCATCTTCCTAGATGAGTCTCACTAGCTGCAGCGCAATGAAGTGCACCTGCTCAGTATAGCTCAAATGAGGCATATAAATCTCCACATGTTCCTGCCAGTGGCAGGCAATTCAATCATTCTTGATAAACCCAGGAACCTCACTAAACTACTCTTGACTAAAACTCATGTCATGCCCTGTTACTACATGGGATCCACAGAGGGATGCACAGGGTGCATGAGTGCTAATGGTAGCCCGGGAGGGCGTCTACAAACTGACTACAAGCTTGGTTGCCCTCTCTTGTGCCGTGTGGCCAGCATGAGCCCCTCTGGCTACACCCACGGCCGGTATTTGTGGCTCAGGCTCTTGATGCTGCACCATGCTGCACCATGGTGGCACAGCAGGGTCGGTATACATTTGCATGGCAGTATAGCGCCTTATAGACACACGCATGCTTGGAAGCAGCTCCAGTGTTGTTGGGTTGGGGGCAGCGAGCAGGCAGTGGTGGGCAGGGGGGGAAGGAGACTGGCAGAAGTTAGACTCTGGGATGCAGCGCTGGTCGCATCTGCTGCTGGAGGCCACCCCAAGGGTCACAATTGGAAATAGCATCAGCAGCAGGTGGGTGGTGGCAGGCAGGATGAGCGAGCGGGTTGGGTTGCATGGAAGGGGGAGTGGCGGCATGGGCATGGGCATGGGCATGGGCATGGGCATGGGCATGGGCATGGGCATGGGCATGGGCATGGTGTAGGGCCGATGATCAGCGGTTGGACCAGATGAAGTCGACATCGATGGTGCGCTGGGTGCCATCTCGGTTGCCCTCTGGCTGCAGCACGTACGTCCCCGACACCATCCCCAGCGCCACCACCCGGTCTATCTGTATCGTCACCTTGCCCAGTGAGCTCTGCCACCGCACACACACACACACAGCACGCCAACACACCGCAAGAACTCAAGGGAATGAGAAATCGAACATGCTGAGAACAGGACACAAGTGGAGCAGCACACACCGAGGCAGGGGACGAGTAGAGAAGCCATGGACTCACGGTGCCGATGGTGCCCTTGTTCTTGCACGAGATGTGGAGGTTCTGGCCTCGTGGCGGGGCGTCCAGCGGCCATGTGAAGGTCTGCTTCCACTCGGGGTCACACGTGCCGCTCACCACCTGCCATGCCATGCCATGCCATGCCATGCGCACAAACAGCACACACCATTCCATGAAACGCACCAGGAGGCACACCATTGATAACCACACACGACATTACATGGCACACATGACACCAGCCAAAAAGCTAAGACAGGGGATACAATTGCTGATTACAGTGCACCTATTGTAGACGTTGTAATTGCCCCAGAACCAACCATCTCTCAATTCATGTGCCAGCCATCACCCATCCACTCGCACCACCATCCCCACCCCCTTGAGCCCCAACCACTGCCCCTGAGCGTGCGCCTGCATGCAGTGCAGTGACTGTGACTGACCTTGGTGACCTTGGCGGGGGTGTCGGCGAGGGTGAGTTTGCAGTAGGCGTTGGTGGCGCCCATGGACGCCTTGAGGTTGGCGCCGCGCTTCACACACACCGACAGGCTGCCCGGCAGCACGGACAGCAGCGTCTCGGCCTTCTCGTACAGGTTGATGGGGCCCGACCGCAGCATGAGCTGCAGCACGGGGATGGTGTCGCCCATGGCGATGGACTGCAGGCGCGCCATCTCCTTGCTCTGCGCCCACCCCTGCCGCAGCAGCCACAGCACGTTCAGCGCCGTCTCCTGCGCCACCTCGCTGCCCACCTTCATGGCGCCCACCAGCACCGGGATGGCCGCCGTCGCGCACTCGCTGAAGCGCAGCCGTGAGAACGTGGCGAGCAGCCCCTCGATGGCCTGCAGCACCTCCTCGTTCACGCTCGCCGTCTTCCACAGCTCGCGCTCGATGACGCCCGTCATGGAGGAGACGAGCTCGGGCGTGGCGTACTCCTGCACCGTGTGGTTGTTCAGCATCAGCCGCAGCAGGTTCGCCGCCTGAGAGGTTACTTCCGCCGACCCGCCTGTCAGCAGCTCCACCAGCACGCCGAACCCGCCCGCGTCCGCCACGGCGCGCTTGTTGGCGCGCGACGACGCCACCAGGTTCTGCAGCCCGCACAGCGCCACCATCACCAGGTCCTCACTCGCGCGCTCCGCCATCAGCGCCACCAGCGCGCGGCACGCGCCCGTGAGGTCGACGGTCTTGAGCGCGACGCTGGTCTCCTGGAACAGGTCGCCGAGCGCGAGCGCGGCGAGCAGCTTGGCGTTGGGGTCGGTGGAGTTGGGGTCCAGCAGGTACGACGCCAGCGGCGCGATGGAGCGCAGCGCCGTCTGCGAGTCGCGCACGCGCGCGTTGTTGAAGATGGCCTCCAGCAGGCGCGCCGCCGCCTCCTCCACCTGGTGGCAGCGCAGCAGCTCCAGCAGCGCGTCCACCACGCCCATGCGCGCCATCTCGTCCCCCCGCGCCGGGTCCTCGCGCTCCAGCGCCAGCAGCGCGGACAGCGCCACCACCTGCACGGGCTCCGTGTTGGCCATGAGCAGGCGCACGAGCACGGGCACGGGCACCTGCGCCGCGCACTTGTCATGCGCGCGCAGCACGTTGGCCAGCACGGTGGCCGCCATCTGCCACATGGGGTGCGGCGCCGTGGCCACCAGGCGCGACAGCTCGTCGATGCCGCCCGCCTCCACGATGGCGCCCGGCCAGCACGCCGACACCAGCTCCAGCGCCTTGAGCGCCTCCGTGCGCAGCGACTCCAACTCGCTGCCCAGCAGCCGCACCAGCGGGGCGGCAGCAGCGGCGGTGATGCCATCGCTTTGGAAGGCCTCCAGCGTGAGCACGTGCGCCAGCAGCCCCGCCGCCAGCTGCGCCACCACGAGCGACGGCGAGAGCAGCAGCGGCACGAGCGGCTCCATGGCGTCGCTGGGCGGCACGTCCAGGGCCTCCAGCCGCCCGGGCTTCTCCAGCACGTTCACCAGCGCCTGCAGCGCACTCGTCTGCGCCGCGGGGGACAGCTCCGCGTGCCGCAGCATGGCCAACACCGGCCCCACCAGGCGCGCGGCGGCGGCGCCCTTGGCGATGGTGGAGTTGTTGGTCAGCACGCGCAGCAGCTCCGCCAGCAGCGCGCAGAGCGCGAGGGGCGCGGAGGGGAAGATGGCGATGATGCGCTCGATGACCCCCGCCGCCGCCATGTCCAGCTTGCACTGCCGCCGGTCCTTGGCCAGCTTGAACAGCGCACTGCAAGCCGCCGCGTGCAGCCCGTGCCGCTCGCCCTCCAGCAGGCTCACCAGCGGCGCCACGGCGCTGCAGGAGGCCACCACGTTGGCCTGCTGCTCGTCGTCCATCACCGCGTCCACGGCGCCCGTCGCGCGGTACTGCAGCGACGGCGACGGGTGCAGCAGCAGCACCACCAGCGGCGGGATCAGCGCGGCGGCCACGGGGCCGGAGCGCACGCGCGGGAAGGAGAAGAGCGTCTGCAGCAGCTCCACCGCCGTCGCCTTCACCTCCGCCCCCGCCTTGTCGTACCCGCCGCTGCCGCCGCCAGCAGGCGGCTTGTCGGGCGCCTCGAGCAGGCGCTGGATGGTGGCCATGAGGGGGATGCCGCCGTCCTCGCACGCCTGCAGCACGCGCCCCACGTTGCCCTGCGCCAGCTGGCACAGCGCCGCCGCTGCCGCCCGCTGCTCCGCCTCCACAGCGCCGCCGCCAGCAGCCCCGCCAGCAGCCTCCGCGCCAGCCCCGCTGCCCAGCATGTCGACGAGTGGTTGCAGCGCCTGCAGCGCCGCGTCGCTCGCGCGGTGCGCGTCCACGGCGAACAGCGCCTCCAGCGCCGCTGCTGCCGGCAGGCGAGCGGCGCGCGAACCCACCCGGAGCACGGCGACGAGCTGGTCCATGGCGGCGGGCGCGGCGGCATGCACGCGCAGGTCGTCCGCCTGGAAGAGCACCCGCAGCAGCTCCACCGCCGCCGCCTCCATCGCCTCCTGCTCGGGGGAGGGGGAAGAAGTCCGGGCACGTGGGGTTGGACGGGTATTGGGGGATGAGGGATGGGGTGGTGCGCATGCAGCAGCTGGGCGGAGTGATGCAAGGGCGGGGGCGCGCGGCTTACCTGTGGCCCTAGAGTGAGGTACGTGGTGAGCGCCTCGAGGATGCAATAGTCCACCATGGCCACGCGGTTCGCGCTGCTGCCGGCCGCCAGCTGCGTGAGCAGGCCGATGGCGACGGCGGGCGCGCTGGGCTGGTCGGCGTTGGGCGTGAGCAGCGCGATCAGCTGCGGCACCACCACGCTGCCGTGGCGGCCCGCGCGGATGTCGTCGCAGCGGAAGAGCTTCTCCAGCGCCACCTGCTCCGGACTGCCCGCCAGCTCGAAGTCGTCCGCCAGCGCGCGCAGGTGCGCCACGTCCGCCTCCGCGCGGCCCAGCAGCGCGAGCAGCAGCGGGATGGCGCCGCTGTTGGCGATGGCGAGCAGCGTGCCGCGACTGCCGCTCGCCACGAGCGACGCGACGGCCTGCGAGGCGAAGTAGCGCTGCGAGGGGTCGGGCGAGGTGAGCAGCGAGGCGAGCGGCGGAATGGCCCTCAGCGCGACGGGCGAGCGCACGACGTCGCGGTTGCAGAACAGCACCGCCAGCAGCAACGCGCACACCCACGGCCCCCCGCTGTCCCCCCCTTCCGCGCCGTCCCCATCCATCCCCAGGTCGTCCGCGTCATCCCCCTCCCCCGACAGCGCGGAGAGGCGGTCCACCAACACGTCGACGGCGCCCGCGGCGGCGACGAGCGCGCGCGTGGGGTGGTCGTGCGACGCCATGACGGCGAGCAGCCACAACGCCACGCTGCTCACCAGCGCCTCCGCCGACGCCTCCCCGTCGCCCTCCTCCGCCTGCTGCTGCCGCTGCTGGTCGCGCGACTGCTGCTGCGCCGCCAGCATGTCCACGAGGCACCGCACCACCGCCTGCAGCGTGCCCGCCGCCTCCATCGCCGCCATCGTCGCCGCGCGGTGCTCCTTCGCCGCGCAGATCAGCAGCGCCGTGCCGCCCACTTTAACCTCGAGGCTCTCCGCCTCCGTGATGCGCGCGGTGAGCGCGGCGACGCAGTTGTCGGTGCCGGCGATCATGTCGCCCAGCGTGACGGGCTGGTCCTTGCACAGCCGCGACAGCACCTCCACCGCCTTCTCCTGCATGCCCGCCGTGCCGCCCGCCAGCACCGCCACCAGCGGCCCCATCGAGTACGGCACCTCCGACAGCACCGCCAGCGGCGCCTGCCCGCCCCAGTTGTGCGCCTTGGCGCGCGCCAGCGCCGCCAGCGCCTCGAGCGCCGCCATGGACGCGTCCTCGCTGGCGCCGACGGCGAGCAGCGCGACGAGCGCGAGCACCGTGCTGCACTGGCGGATGCTCTCCGCCAACTCCTCGTCCAGCGCGCGCGAGTGCAGCAGGTGCGCCAGCGCGCCCGCCGCGTGCTCCTTGCCGTGCGGCGTGCCCTCGCGCAGCAGGCGCGAGAGCGGCAGCACGACCTCGTCCGCGGGCGCCATGAGCGCCAGCTCGGGGTTCGCCAGCAGGTTCGCCAGCGCCGTCGTCGCCACCTCCGCCACCGCCATCTCGCGCGCGCGCGCCAGCTTCACCAGCGGGAAGATGCTCGCCCTCGCCGCCTGCGCCGCCTCCTCGTTGCTGTCGATGGAGCAGAACAGCGCCGCCAACGCGCGCGCCGCCTGCATGGCCACGGGCTCGCCGCCGTCCTCCACGAGGCGCACCAGCGGGGGAATCGCCTCCGCCGCCACTGGCCCCTCGCGCAGATCCTCCCGCGCCGCAAACAGATTCGCCAGCACCGCCGCCGCGCTCTCCTGCGTCTCCTCGCGCTCCGACTCGACGAGCGCGACGAGCGTCTGAAGCGCCTCGTTGGCGGCGGTGCCGTCGTGGGCGGCGTCGGGCGAGTCGGCGAGCAGCTGGCCCAGCACGCGCAGCACGTGCACCTTCGACTCCGGCACCTCCGCCACCAGAATGCCCGTCAGCTGCCCAATCGCGCTGCTCGCGCCGCTGCTGCCGCCCGACACCAGCCGCATGAGGGCGCGCGCTGCCGCCGCCTGGGCCCTCTCCGTCCCGCTGCCCAGCAGATGCAGCAACGCGGGGGCCGCGTCCGCCGTCTCCACGCACGCGCGGATATCCTCGTTGTAGGAACACAGGTTGCCCAGCAGCTCCGCGGCGTCCTCCTTGGCCTTGGCGGTGCCCGTCCCCAGCAGCGAGACGAGCGGCGGAATGCCCCCCGCGGCGGTGATGGCCCACTTGCTGTCGTCCTCCTCGTGCGAGAGTATGGCGAGCAGCGCGCACGCGCACTCCTGCTGGTCCTCCGTCGACAGCCCCAGCAGCCCCACCAGCTGCAGCACGCCCTCGCGCCCACCCAGTGCGCTCCACAGCGGCGCGCCCTGCACGCACACGTTGAACAGCGCCTCCACCAGCTCCGCCTGCGCGTCGCCGGGCGACAGCGTCACCAGCCCCACCAGCATGCGCTTGCCCTCCGCGTTGCTCAGCCCGCGCGCCACCACGCTGTTGCCGTACAGACTCGCCAGCGCCTCGATCGACCGCTCCTGCACCAGCGCCGACGCCGGCCGCAGCGGGCTCAGCTTCTCCACCAGCGCGCGCTCGATGCCCTCCGCGTCCACCTTGCTTCCGCTCCCGCCCGCCCCCCCCTCGCCGTCCTCCGCCCCTCCGCCGTCGTCGTCGTCGTCGTCCAGCACCATCAGCGCGTACGCCAGCGCGCCGATGTTGTCCGCCAGCTCGCGGTCCGAGTGCGCGCTGCTCACGGCCGCCGCCAGTGACGCGACGACCTCCGCCTTGCCGCCCGCGATGTTGGCGAGCGCGCCCATGGCGTTCTCCTGCAGCACCTGCGCGTACCCCGTCTGCATCATCTCCGCCGACGGCGCCATCGTCGCGCGGATCAGCATGCCCACTCCCCCCGCCGCCGCGATCTTCTCCCGTGCCGCCACGTGTACCGCTGAGATTGCGCGCAGCGCCCCAGCCGCCTCGGTCCTGACCGCCACCTCTCTACCCGGCTGCAGCAGCGCGAGGAGCGGCGGAATGGCGCCAGCCTCCACCACTCTCGCCCGCCTTCGCCGCCTCCTCCAGCCCTTCTCCGCCCTCCATGGCTGCCGCCGCCGCTGCCGCCGCTGCTGCCGCCACTGTTGCCGCTGGAGTCTTGCCCTTGGTTTGCTGCTGCGCGGCGGCGGCGGCCGCATTGGGGTGCGCGAGGTAGGGGCTGGTGAGGAAGCTGGTGAGCAGCGCGGCGGCGTTCTCCTGCGTGGCGGGGCGCCCCATGGAGAGCATGCTCGTGAAGATCTCCACGCCGCCCGCCGCCTCCACCGTGCGCCAGAAGCCCGGCACGGCGTAGCAGAGGTTGCGCATGGCGCCCGTGACGAGCGCCAGCACGTCCGGGTGGATGCCCGCGTGCTTCTGCAGCTGCTGCAGCAGCGCCGGCACCACGCCCTCCGACGCGAAGATGCGCGACCCCACGGCGTCGCGCCCCGAGCCCGCCTTGGACATGGCGAAGAGCGCCTCGGCCGCCACCATCTGCGAGTCCTTGGGGCCGTTGCGCAGCAGCGCCAGCATGGGCGGAATGCACCCGCCCAGCAGCACCTTCACGCGCAACTCCTGCTCGTCGCAGATCGCCCCCAGAGTCGCCGCCGCATGCGTGCGCGCAGGCAGCGTGCCCGAGCGCACGAGCCCCACGAGCAGCGGAATGGCCTGCGCGTGGTAGCCGATGGCCGCGCGCGCGTCTACGCTGGTCTCCGCCAGCTGGCTGAGCTGCATGGCGACGCGCTCCTTCTCGTCCGCATCGCTGCCCGCCGTGCGCAGCATCTCTATCGACTCCGCCACCGCCGCCAGCACCATCGCCGATTGCTGATCCCGCCCTTCGGCCCCCGTGCCCGACCTACTTCCCACTATGCTTTCCGCTTCCCTAAATCCCATGTCTGCTAGTTGAACGCGAAGAGCGGCGGAAGAACCACGTGCTGCTTCCATGTCTGAAGCGAGGGTCAATGGCACGGCGAGAGTGGAAGCGCTAAACGCCTTGCCATGCAAGCAGGGTCAGTCGCAGTGGTGAGATGGACGAATGTTCCCCTGGCAAGAGAGAGAAGCAGGACGTTAGATTGTTAGTGAACGGACAAAACGAGGGCGACGCGGGAAAAACATGGAGGGAGGAGGAGAGGATGAGGGAGAAACAACCACTCGAGCGACCTGATGTTGGCTCTTTCAGAGAAGGCAACAAGGCGGCCAGGCGAGGAGGCTAGGCTTCAGAGGATCATGAACAGGGGAATAGCAAATTCGACGATCGCACTCGTGCTCATTTTCCGAAGTGAAAAGGAGGAAGGAAAACGGTAAATTTCCAGTGGTGCAAAGAAAGGTGAGGCTGGACAGAGATATAGAGACGTAGCGGAGGGGTATATAGGTGGCTGAAAGGAGAGTGTTAGTCTTGTGCTGAACCTGCTGCGACGGTATGGCTAATACCCGAGCTGCCTATCTTCCATGCCTGACATTCGTCGCAGCCGCCATCGCTACTAGTAAGTTGACGCCTGCCTATTGCCGTGCCCTTTCTGTTATCGATTCGTTCACATTTTTGGCCCTCACGTTCTCTGGTCCTGCTTGCCCCCTCCTCCAGATCTCCTTACCTTGAATCTGCCGATGCGAATCAGCTGCTCACGTGCTTGACGAATGGTCCTACGACCACGACTTCTGCTGTCAATATTGAGATCCGAGCTAGCATAGGAGGAATTCTCTCGGATAATTTCGGCTACTAATCACTGTTCCCAGGTAGACGACTAACGCGCCCCACAACTTGAATACTGTAATAAAGCGCTAACTTCCTAGTCTTCCACGAAAGCTTACTTCCAAGCACTTGCACGCGAGCTTGGGGTGTAGGAGACCATTGATACTCGTCCCCCTTCTCTGTTTCACTTCAGCTGAGCCCTACCCAAGTGAGGAAGCAATTTTGTGTGTTGGTGTGCCCCTGGCGGAAAGGCAAGGTTGGCGGGAGTGTCAAGGCATGCCATGCCATGTGCCATTCCGAACCACCCGAGCCGAACCAAGCCGCAGTCCCCCGCCGCGCTCGGAGCTCGCACAGCGCATCCAGCCAAACCTCGCAGAGACAGGTTGGGACGGTTCGGCATGGTTTGGAACATGTCAAATGTTCCTCGCGAACGAAACCACCACGCGAAGCGACTGGCGCTGGCCAAAGCTCAACGGCACCGGCCACCAGCCGATGATTTTGACGCGCCGCCTCGCTTCATCCGTGTCGGGTACCCCTGACGCATTGCGAATCGAACCGCTGACTGACACGAATAAACATTTCGCAGCAACGGTCACGGAAGGACGGATGTGCGTCCGCCAGATCCAGCCCCATCGACGGCAAAACCGCAGTCGCCGCCAGCAACGCCGTCAAGCAGACCCCAAGTCGCAGTTATAACCTGCCCGTCCGTCAAACCCGGCAACGTGTCACAAATCTCCCAACGAAACAGCGTATGAATTAGTGTAGCATCGTTATTCTAAAGCAGAATCTTCTTGAATCTTCTTCTATACAATATTACGACGTCAGTAGACGATGGAATGTATTGTTTGTCAGTTCTAGACTTTACCTAAACAATCAACGATGTGAAGGATACTGCAGTTGAGCCCGTGTTGGTTCCGGTAGTTGATTATCTTGAAAAGCTGGTATTGATTGTTGCAGAGATTCACCTTGCCTATGTTGCATTGCATCACCCTGCAACCGCGTACAGCACTGTTCATCTGTGTCATAATACTTAGGCTAGGATGTTGTGATTAGGTCAAGGGGGGAGTACAAGAGTGTCGAGAGAAATTTGTGTACCCCCTAATACTAACCCCCATATAGCCTAACATAACTAAACATGCATATAAATGACAACCCACTTCAGGCTATATTATTTGACACACCCCCATAGCCTAAGTGGGGAATGCCAAGCAACAAAAAACACAACCTAAGGTCACAAGACCAGTCACAAGCAAGAGAGAAAACACAGCTCAGGGTGGATCACAACGTCACCACACAGTCTGAGCACAAACAAGGGGCCACAAGGCCAGTTCAAGAGTGTACAAGCTAATATATATATGGTACAAACAAACAAGAGGCAAGAAATCACTACTGCAGTCTACTAGACCCAGTCTCAACGAGACCTAACTGCAGACAAAACCGACGGTGGTCACAAGGCTGAAGAGCCTTGGTGAAGATGTCTGCAGTGTTGGCCTCGGAGGCCACGAAGTCCAGACGTGCCTGACCGCGCCTCTACTAGACCCAGTCTCAACGAGACCTAACTGCAGACAAAACCGACGGTGGTCACAAGGCTGAAGAGCCTTGGTGAAGATGTCTGCAGTGTTGGCCTCGGAGGCCACGAAGTCCAGACGTGCCTGACCGAAGGAGGAAGTACCTGACGTTGATGTGCTTCACTCTGCTCTCCAGTCGAGGCTCACGACACAGGAGACTCGTCGCCTTGTTGTCTGCAAACAAAGTCGGTGCAGAGCTCGGCCGCTCACCAAGGTCAGTGAGCAAGAAGGTCAACCAGCGTAGCTCCTGTGCAGCGAGGGCTCCAGCGTAGATCTCGGCCTCTGCGGTAGAAGTCGCAACAGAGGAGGACCGAGTAGACCTCCACGAAACAGCTCCAGAGCCTAGGCTGAAACAGTAACCCTGCGTAGACCTCTGAGTCTCAACGTCGTCGGCGTACGAGGAGTCGCAGTGACCGGTGAGTACAACTGGCTGTGTCCCTCCAAGTACAAGCCCCATGTCTGATGTCGCGCCGAGGTACTTCGCCACCCTCTTAGCCGCCGTCCAGTGAACAGGACGGTGTCTCCCAGTCGCAACAAAGCAAGAAAGGATGCTAAGAGGGAAGGCGAGGTCCGGGCGAGTGCAGGTCATCAGGTACATGAGGCAGCCCACCAGCTCTGCGTAGGGACCACTGGGCTCGAACGGCTCGTCAGGAAAAGGCCCAGTGAGTCTGTGGTCTACAGCAAGAGGGGTGGGTGTAGGAGAAGAGTGCTGAAGCCCGAACCGCTGAAGGACCTGCTGCACCATGTGTGACTGAGTCAGAGTGATGGTGCGAGCGGCTCTGTCCCTGGAGATCTGCAGGCCAAGGTAGCGGCGCAGTTCCCCAAGGTCAGTGCAGGTGTGTCTCTTCTGCAGTTCGGACTTCACCTCCGCCAGTGCAGCTGTGTCGGCTGTGGCAAAAACCAAGTCGTCAACGTAGACCAGAACGAAGAAAGGTGTGCGCCCACGACGAACAAACAGCGACGGGTCGGCGGAAGACGGCTCAAACCCGAGGTCGGAGAGAGTAGAGCGGAGAGTGTCGTGCCACTCACGGGGTGCCTGGCGGAGACCGTAGACCGGTCGTCTGAGGCTCCACTGGGTCCCAGGCGGGAAGGTGCCAGTGAAGCCCGGAGGACGACGCAGCCAGATCTCCTCGTGTAGGCTGCCCTGGAGGAAGGCAGTGGAGAAGTCAAGAGAGTGTAGCTCGTAGTCTCTCTGCGCTGCTACGTGCAGTAACACCCGAAGAGTGGTCATCTTCGGGGTGGGCGCGAAGGTCTGAAAGAAGTCAACCCCCTCGCGCTGACTGAACCCTCTAGCCACGTAGCGTGCCTTGAAGACTGGGGGAGATCCCGGCGGCCGCTTCACCTTGAAGATCCACATGCCATCAACGATGTTCGCCCCTGGGGGGGGAACCTCGTCAACGTAAGTGCCTGTGGACCTGTAGGAGGCCATCTCTGCGTCCATGGCAGCTCTCCACTGAGAGGCCCAAGGCCCTGACACTGCCTCAGCGTAAGTGCGAGGAGTAGGTATGTCAGGAGCGTCGGGGTCTCCCTCAGGGGCGAGGAGCATGGCACAGAGATGAGGCGAAGCAGCTGCCAGAAACTCTAGCTCAAACTGTCTGTCCTCTAGGACGTCACAGCCAAGGGCAGACTCACCCCCGGCGGACAGAGGACGGGCAGGAGGGGAGGCCACAACACGAGTGGCGTAGTCAAGGCGACGCGTAGCAGTAAAGTCAGTGACAGCGGCAGTGAGGACCGCGACGGAGGAAGGAGAGGCACGAGGGTCTGTAACAAGAGAGGCGAGAACACGAGAGAGTGTGGGGCGGTACGTGCGGTAGTAGTCAGTGACCGGAGTGGACAGGGAGGCAGTGAGGGACGACTCAGGCGGACGGGGAAGAACAGACTGAGGAGAACGAGGAGGACTAGGACGAAACAACACGGTACGGAGGTCAGTGACAGGTGACGAGGGACGAGCACGAGGAGAACGAGACGCCCAAGTGTGGGCGAGAGGAGAGGGAGACGGAGGAGACTGAGAACGAGGGAACACAGCCGGAGCTGAGTCCGGAGGAGGAAACGTAGGACCAAACACAGGAGGAGAGGAGGGGAGACCAAGGGTCCGAAGGCCAGTAACAGGGGGCTCCGGCTGCTGCTGCTGCGGCGGTGGCCCCTGCTGCTGCTGCTGCTGCTGCTGCAACTCCAACCTCTCACGCTCCACCCGCTGCTGAACCTCCAACCTCTCACTCTCCACACGCTGCTGCTCCTCGCGCGCAAGACGAAGACGGGCCTGGTGTCGAGTCGGGTAGGGGTGAGGAGGAGGAGTGGTGTCAGGAGACGACGAAGAAGAACCGGCTCCACCCTCGACAGGACCCGGCTGAGCACCCCCAGAGCGAGTACCCCCTGCGGCAGCACGACCAGTACCTGTAGGAGGTGTACCCGCACCCCCAGTCGTGGTGCCTCCAGTGGCACCAGCACCAGCCCCAGACTCTCCAGCTCCAGAAACACCACCAGCTCCAGCACCACCACCAGCTCCAGTACCCTCGGAACGGGCAGCCGCGGCAGGTGCACGCTCAGCGCCAACGCCAACACCCCCAGAACGGGCGGCTCCTGTAGGTGCACGAACAGCTCCAACGCCAGCACCCCCAGAACAAGCACCTCCAGAGCCCTCACCTCGAGCTCCAACACCCTCAGAGTCCGCAGTGGCCGGTAAAGGAAGCGCTGACGGCTGCTGCGGAGGCTGTGAGGACGACTGTGGGGAAGGAGGAGAGACCTGGGGGGGTACCGAGGGAGGGGGAGTAGCGTGGGACACACCAGACGGAGCAGGAACAAGGGGGGGTATCGGAGGAGCAGGGGCGGGAGGAGGAGGAGCTGGAGCCAGGAAGAGGGGAGGGGGGGGAACCGGGAGACCTCGACAGGGGTACCTGACGTAGTAGGGGACGGACTCGTCGAAACGGACGTCACGAGAGTCAAAGAACCGGTGGGAGGGAGGGTGGTAAAAGGTGAAGTCAGAGGAGTCCTCTGGGAAACCAAGGAAGACACAGGGGACGGCGCGAGGCGAGATCTTGTCCGCGGAGGTGTCGCGGACAAGAGCCAAGCAGCCCCAGACACTGAACCTCAACGCAACACCAAGGGACCCTGTCCAAAGACTGGTCGGTGAAGCCCCTGGCCGAGAGACGCGAGGCCAGAGGTTCAGCTGGTGAGCGGCGTACCGAGCCGCGTAGGGCCACAGAAAATGGGGCGCGCGGGCGTGGATCATGGAGGTGCGGGCGATCTCCATGACCAGGCCTAAGCGGCGCTCAGCAACCCCATTCTGTTGTGGGGAGTCTGGAAGAGTCCAGGACTGGGTGATGCCCTGCTCAGCACAGAATCTGGCGAGAATGCCGGAGCGAAACTCACCCCCACGGTCGGAGTGGAGACAACTGACACGACGACCTCGAGTACCCTCGGTGGCGAGCAGCCACCGGATCAGCGTAGAAGTCACGTCGGACTTCTTCGCCAAAGGGAACACGGTGGTGTACCGAGAGTAATCGTCAACGACCACCAAAAAGAAACTCTCCCGCTCAGGGCCAAGGCGGGGAGCGGGGCCCCAGACGTCTAAGTGGAGTGTCTGGAAGGGCTCGGTGGCCGGACGAAGGGAGGAGGAGTGGGGGGTGGCGCGCAGCCGACCCTGGACACAAGGACCGCACGGAGGAGCGGGGGACGGCGGGAGCGGCGGAAGGACTCGGGGGAGGCCTAAGACAAGACGCTGACTGGACATAGCGCGGAGACGAGGGAGGGACGGGTGACCAAGGCGGTGGTGCCAGAGGAGGGAGGGGTGGGCAAGCGACCGACACGAGCACGACGCAACAACTAGACCGGACACAGCAACCTGACTGGACCTGGCTACCTGGTGGGACGGAGGAACCTGACGGGGGTCGGTGTGAAGGGTGTACAGGCCGGAGCCCGGCTCCTGGCGAAAAGTGGCCAAGGGGGCGTACGTGTCACCGTCCACACAGACCGCGGTGTCACCAGAAGGCTCAACCCAGACCCCGACGTGCTGTCTCGCCAGGGGGCCCACACCAACCAGGTTCCTAGAGAACGTAGGAACGTGGAGGCCAGTCAGGGAACCGGAAGGAGCAGCTGGGCACGGGAGCGTAGTGGCGTGAGTCGCAATGACCGGTCCCGAAGAGGGATCGGCCAGTGCTATGGAGACTGGCGCCGGTAGTGGAGAGAGAGTCGTGCGGTCGCGAAAGAAGCACTGCGTCGCTCCTGAGTCCAGTGTGAAAGAGAGAGAGGCGTCCGCCGAGGGAGTACCTGTACTAGTAGCTAAGCAAGATCCTACACTAGCACCTACTCTAGCAACAGGCAAAGATCCTAAGCTAGGTACAGGCAAGTACACAGATCCAGGAGCACTATAGTCAACATCAGCATACATGGCATAGGACCTAGCATCATCCATAGTCATATCAAAAACAGCAATACCACGAGCAAGAAGCGTCCCCCAGCGTGGTGGCGGGGGAGCGGAGGGGCCGTGGTGCAAACGGTAGAGGTCGTCGAGACGACTGAAGCAGCGTGCAGCAGAGTGGTCGGGGCGGCCACAGTACGAGTCCCTACGAAGACTTGTAAGGATCCAGTACTCACAGGGACCAACGTCGCGGCCGGCCGAGCGAGGCCCCCGACTGGAGGAGGTACCACTGCGCCCAGTGCTCGGGGGACCAGCAGACCTCCACTGCTGCTGAGGGCCCCACTGCTGCGGCGGGCCCCACTGCTGCGGCTGCTGCTGTGGCGGGCGCTGCTGCTGCTGTCCCTGCCGCTGCTGCTGTCCAGGCGGTGGCAGCTGCTGAGAAGTCGGCTGCTGCTGCTGCTGCTGGAACCCCGCACCACCAGTGAGAACTCCACCGTCAAGAGGAGGGCCGTCAGGGCCCGAGCCACCCCCAGCACTACTCCCACCACCTGCCCCACCACCGCCGCCACTACCCGCACCACCCCCAGTACCCCCGCCGCCCTTGTCAAGATAGTTAGGCAAAACGAGAAACAGGAAAGAGGGGTTTGGACTAGCAGCAGTTGAGATACAAATAGCAAACCCTAGATTGGGCTGTACTCGCTATAGAGTACCCCACTGCAGGCTAGACAAATACAACATTCTGACACACCCCCATAGCCAAAGTGGGGTGTAATCAGCAGTACAACCAAAGCAGTACAAGCTCAGGGTGGATCACAATGTCACCACACATTCTGAGCACAAGTTCAAGAAGCAATAGTTTAAAGTTCACAATTATGAGCAAAGCTAGTGGTAGTCACAACGGGCAAGTGAGGAGGAGGAAAGAGACTATGAGAGGAGAGGAGGTAGTGGGCGGCAGCTGAAGCTGCTGGCACACGGCGCAACTGGAGCAACTGGCACACGGGCAACTGGAGCAACTGGCACACTGGCAACTGGAGCAACTGGCACACGGGCTACTGGAGTAACTGGCTCCGCGGCTGAAAGTAGCGGCAGACGAGCAACGGACTCACGGGCGACTGGAGCAACGGGCTCACGGGCGACTGGCGCAACGGGCTCACGGGCGACTGGCGCAACGGTCTCACGGGCGACTGGAGCTGCTGGCTTCACGGCGGCCACCCCCTTCAACCTCCCCAAACTATCCCACTCCCCCTGACACACACCCGCTGCTACACCGCTAGCTCCACTCCCCCTTCACCCCCCCTTAGTACCACTCCGACGGCTCCAACAGGTCCACCCCCCTCAGCGGCAGCTGCAGCACAGGGAGACGGAGGAGGAGGAGGAGCAGGGAACGGCACACAGAAGCTGCACCCCCATACCCCCCACCCCCAAACCCTAATCCAGGAGTACGGGCAGAAGGAGGGGTGGGGCGCCTTCAGAAGCACGGGGGACAGCGGGGAGGACAGGGGCAGCGAAGAACGGGCCGCCCACGGGTCTGGCACAGCCTCCCGAACCGCGCGCAGGCGGCCCGAGCCGCGCGCAGACAGTACGGGCCGCGCGCAGGCCCTACGCAGGTCGCGCGGGCCACGACGGGCGACGGGGGGCGACGCGCGGGTCCCCGTCGCCCGTCGCAGCGCCTCCCGGGGGCGACGCGCGGAGTGACGGGGCAGAAAGCCGCCGCGCGCCTCGGGGCGCACGGCGGGCAGAAAACCGCCGCGCGCCTCGGGGCGCACGGCGGGCAGAAAACCGCCGCACGCTCCGAGCGCGCGGCGGGATGAAAAATCCGTCGCACGCCACGGGGCGTGCAACACACAGAGTAGCAGTAGCAGCGGAAGCAGTGAGGTGGTGGGCCCACCCACAGGATCGACCCAGGAGGGTCGACCTGCTCTGATAGCATGTCAAGATAGTTAGGCAAAACGAGAAACAGGAAAGAGGGGTTTGGACTAGCAGCAGTTGAGATACAAATAGCAAACCCTAGATTGGGCTGTACTCGCTATAGAGTACCCCACTGCAGGCTAGACAAATACAACATTCTGACAGCCCTTCCCGCCCTTATTGCCGGCCTTGCCACGTTTCTGTCCGCCAGAGACAGAAACAGCCGCCGTCTCCTCAGAGGAAGAAGACGTGGGGGTGGCAAGTGAGGCAGTGAAGGTGGGAAGCTGTGGTACCGCACACCCCTCAAAGAGACGAGGAGGAGGCGCGGAAGAGGCAGAGGCAACAGCGAGGAGGTTACTCTCGATCTTCGAGAGAGCGGTCTCAAGAAGATCGATGGTGAGCTCAGTGGGGTGCTTCAGAAGAAGCGCGTCGCGGGCTGTGGCTAGGCGGTCAGGGAGTCGAGTGACTAGCCAGTGAATAGTGAGCCACATAGGGGGCGGGGCAAGGGCAAGCTGGTCCTCAGTGCAAGCAGCGCGAAAGCGAGCGTCAAGAGAGCGCAGGTGGGTAGCGAGGTCAGAGACAGTCTCAAAGGAGGCGAGGTCAGGGTAGATAAAGGGTACGAGGAGGCGACTGAGCGAAGCAGAGGAGGGTGTGGAGTAGCGAGCAACAATAGCCTTATACAGATCTGCAGCAGACTCGACCTGAGCGAAGTGGACTGCCTCTGTCGGCGGGAGAAGGTCGGTCAGGGCGAGGCAGGCAGCGGCGTCACGAGACTCCCACACGTCACGAGCGAGGAGCTGGCGCTGGTACTCGGCCTCTAGCTCAGGAGCAGGCGGTGGGGTAGTGGGCAGCGGCCGAGGCTGCAGAGGGGCGGTCTGAGCGCCGGACGCGTGTGCGAACAGGTGCACGCCATCCTGCCGCTGGCTCTTAAGGTGGCGCTGCGCCTGCGTAAGCCACGTACTAAAGTCAATCGGTCTCCCCTCAGGGTCAAAGCAAAGGACTCGGGAGGTCGCCATAGGAGGCGAAACTGAGAGAGCGCAGCCGCAGGAGGGGGAGACCATCAGTAGCGTGTAGGCGTGCAGGCGGGCAGGCGGCGCGGCATGGGGACAGGCAGGCAGCGCTGCGCGCTAGTTGGCAGGCGGCGCGGCGCGTTGGCTGGCGGGCGGCGCGGTGAGAAGGGGCGGGGAGGAGGGCGCGACGGTAGGAAAGGGGCGGGGAGGAGGGCGCAACGGTAGGAAAGGGGCGGGGAGGAGGGCGCGCGACGGTAGGAAAGGGCGGGGAGGAGGGGGGCGCGACGGTAGGAAGGGCGGGGAGGAAGCGCGACAGTAGGAAAGGGGCGGGGAGGAGGTGGGCGACGGGATTGGGAGGGGAGAGGGCGACGCGCGGGGCTGCGGGGCGGCTAAGCGTGCGGCGCGCGGACGCAGCGGGCTGCGGCGCGACGCGACGAGCAGCGCGCGCGGGGCAGAGCGGGCAGGGCAGCGCCCGCGAAAAAAAAAAAAAAAAAAAAAAAAAAAAAACGGGGAAAAAAAAAGCGCGCTGCAGCTGCAGCTGTGGCAGTGCGACTCGTAGGAGGGCAGGGCGGGCACAGGGTAACGCGGTAACCGGAGGCGATTTTAAGGTGGGCCCTAAAGGAGGTAGGTTTAAGGTCCTAAGGACCTCTAGCTCTATACCATTAGAGGTCCTAACAGCACTGTTAATCTGCCTAACCTTGCTCCAGTTGATCCACATTAGCAACTTAAGCCTTGGTGTTATCATTCTCGTCATCTCGCCCAAGCCATTTGGCACATGGTGGACCGGTACACTGAACACAGATAAAATAACGTTTTGCACAAACGGCTGAGCACTTGGGCACATTTTAACATGATGCCAGCACAAACAACTGCAGCCAAAACAGCAAAAGCACTAACTCGCTTATTGCGTGCCATCCACTGCAGCGGTGGCATCAGCGGTTGCTGCAGGTGGAGGCACATGATGAGCCTGGCGATTCCACGAAAGGTATGAGGTATCTCCCAATGGCCTGCACACACACGCACACATGACACGTCATTTTTCCAGTGCAAATTGCAAATGACTACACCAGCCTGGCAAAGTGAGGTCTGAAGGAACTTTGTATGAGAATATGTCGTAAAGGGGGGGTTTGCAACCCCCAGAAAACAACCACATGACTTTGTATGAGTTACGTGCCAAGCCTCGCCTCACAAAGGAGGCTGTGCTTGCGACACCTACAAACTACCACATGACTTATGAGGAATGCATGAAATTTGAATGTTAATGAGCTGTAGTCATGGAAAGTCACGTTTGCTGTACGATTCAAGTCTGTGCACTGAGGTTTTTTTCACATGCAAAAAAAGAGCTTGCTGTTGTTTGTCTTTCGGCCTGGTTCAGGCGCGTTCATTCGAGCCGCTCACGATGAATCAAGACTGTGTGCGCCTTGCACAATTGAAGGGCGACTTCACAGGATTCGCGGCAGCCAGTTACGAACACAAAGTTTCATGTTTGCGGTTCATGTTTGTGACGCCTGGCACTCTATACCAGAAATAGGCATCACAAACGTTTACGATGCCTCCTACCCTGACGCCTGGCCGTGGAATGCTCACTTGGAGACAAAAGCCTAAACGAGTTTCCAATACATACCTTGGATTTGTGAAGAGGAGGACGAAGAAGAGGAGGCCGAGGAGGAAGCAGAGGCCTCCCACTGTGAGGTAGGCGAGGCCCAGGAAGCCATTGGCGCCGCCCAGCCAGCTGGCTGTGGAGAGGACGAGGGCCTTCTGGCCGCCATACTGGTAGGAGTTGTAGTTGTTCTGTAGCACCACAGCCAGCGTGCTGCCCGCCTCCAGCGGCGTGTTGATGCGCCCATACAGCTTGCGGAACGTGGGCAGCGCTGCCGTGCGCATCCACACCATCAGATTCTGCGACTGATTCAGCTGCACTCCCAGGGACCAAACGGAGGAAAGGGACACAAGCCTTATGAGGACATCACACTCGCTCCAAATACTAGCCCGTGCTACCACTGCCATGGATGTTACCAAGCACGTGTAACCCACATCCATGCATGTTCATGCACCATGCGTGTGCGGTGCCACCCCAAGCAAGCTTACGAGTGTGTTGAGCTGCGCCCCGCCGCGCAGGTCGGCAACGGTGTTGAAGTTCTCCGGGGGCACGCCAGCGAACTTGCCGCTCTGGTCGCTGGGCCACGCGATGTTGCTGCTGTCGATGGCCAGCTGCTGCCCGCTGCTAGCGTCCGTGATGGCGTACGAGTCGTTGAACAGCGACCACGCCACCAGCCCGCACGGCCGGATGGGCGACGATGTGTTGTCCCACAGGTACGCCTCGGGCTGGCACACGTCAAAGTCGCTGCCGCTGATGTTGGTGCCCCGCAGCTGGCTGTCACTGCGGCTCTTCACGTACCTGCTCCGCCCCATGCAACAGCACCGCCCCATGCAACAGCACCGCCCCATGCAACAGCACCGCCCAGCAGTAGGAGAGCAGGGGAGTAGAGAGGGCCTTGTGGGCATGAGGTAGGGGAGGCATGAACCGGGGACAACTGCCCACAACTGAGATAAGCTCGCTTGGAGAAAGCTTCAGTGCATAGTGGCAGCGCAGCTTGACGGGTGCGCCACCAGAGAGCTACTCGTTGAAGAACGAGATCATGGCACGGCATGAGGGCAGGCGGGAGAGCGCATCGCGTACCGGCGGTGGTTCTGGTAAAAGTTGGTGAGCTGGTAGTACACGAACACTGGCGGCTGCATGCGCTTCGGCACCTGCACGGGGGGCGAACACGCGCGTGACGGGCGGATCAAGCAGAGCGCGCAACGATTGGGGATAAATGAGGTCACGAACGATCAGTTCAAACGGTGAGCGATTGGAACGAGGTGAGAGAGTGAGAAAAAGGGGTGAGTAGAGGGCGAGCGGAAGAAGGGGCGAGGCGACTGACGGTGATCTGGATGTCGCACTTCTTGGGGATAGACGCGTCCTGAATGTACGCCACGCCGTCCTTGCCGGCCGGCACGCAGCGGTCGTCGTAGCGCTGCACCACCTCCACCACCTGCGGGACGGCACGCGCACGCGCACGCACACACATGTCATACAGGGAGCGCACAGGCAGTAAGTAAGCTGGCGCGCATGCGGGCGGCAAGGCGCACACGAGCGTTGATACAACGCAACAAGAACTTCATCCCGTGCGCTGACAGGCCGTTAGACGCAACGAGCGACCTACGCTGTTAGACGCCACGCGCGACCTACGCTGTTAGACGCCACGCGCGACCTACGCTGTTAGACGCCACGCGCGACCTACGCTGTTAGACGCCATGAGAGCGACGACTCCGATGGGGATGAAGGCGGCGCCGACAAGGAAGAGCGTCGCGATCACCTGCCACACGCAGAGACAGGCGGGTGACGAGGGGCGGGAAAGCGGCAGGGGAGCGAGGTTTGGGCTCGATTGACAAGAGGTGCGGAGCAGAGAGCGTAAGGGGAAGCAGAAATGGGAGGTGGACAGAGGAGGAGCGCATGGGATGGCTTCGAACGGTGGTTCAAAGAGCAAAAGGGCGACTCGAACATCACAGGATACGCGGCCAAGAGGCAGTGACAGACCACCGACGCGCAAAAACAATATATAGATAGATGACTTGATTGTGATCCTCTCGCAGGTGGGAATCACGACGCTTGCGTGGAACTGACCCATGCTGGCGTCAGCAGCGGCTTGCACGCCGGCAGCTCCTGCTGCGTGAAACGCGAGTCTGGACGCATGAATGGGAACACGGATCAGGAATACAATGCGGTGTATCAACAGCTGCATGAGAATAACAAGTGGAAAAAGAAACGGCGTGAGAAGCAAACACGGATGGGGAGTAGGTGAATGGCCGGAGTGATAAATATACGAATCCGGAATCGATAGGTGAGTGACCGAGCAGTCGAGATGGAAATTAGCTCGCAAAATCGAGTGGAGCTCACACTTAGGCTTCTTGGACTCCTTCTTAGGGTTCCCAGCTGCTGCTGCCATCGCGGTAATTTTGTTACTTGATGCTAGGGATCGGCTAGGGTCGTCGATGCTTCTGATACTAAGCAAAGTCGCGGGTAATCGAAGAACGTGGTCGGCGCTATGTTTGAATTGAAGGTTAGAATGATGTAAGCCTGCCTAGAAACCTCCTACCGCGCGAGTCACGCGCACTAGTGGGATTCGTGGCTTGTTTGTGCCTCCCTCCGTCCTCCACCGTCAGTCGCAAGCTACATCACGGCGGAAAATCTCAGCGGAAACGGGTCGTCAAGCCTGACGACCCTCCGACGACCTGTCGACATGCTGCCTCGGGCAGAAAAAACTAAAACCCCATCGGATGGCATGCCATCCGAGGGAGCCTCAACCCTAAACACCATGCCTCCCCGCGTTTAGGGTTGAGGCTCCCTGACCGGATGCATGCCCGAATGGGGTTTAGTTTTTTTTGCCCGCGGGCAGCGAGCTCCCCCGGGCGGACTCGCTTGTCCGCTGAGATATATCATTCGGTCAACGGTGAACCCCGTTGGCCCAGAATGGTGCGAATGGGAGGGATGGGGGAAGAAGGGAGTTGGGGGGAAAAGGGGAAGAATTTGTGGAAAGGGGTAGCGGAAGCAGGCTGCGTGATTCGTGGATTGCGGGCATGTCTTGATGGTCGGCAATGCGGAAAACTGCTCCAAGCGAGGAAGGCCTGGTCTGGTTTCTTCCGCTGCCTGCGGTGAGTGGGCGTGACGCAAGGTGCTGTCAGACCAAAATTATTGTTCCCCGCCATGTTTATATCAAGGATTTTTGTTTCGTTATTGTTATTGTTCCCCACCGCACTACTCATCCCAAAGCCATCTTGTCAACGAGCAAATACAAAAAGTTGAAAGCAACGGGATTGCCGCGACTTTCTCGAACTTTCACCCACCGCCTCGGCTTTGGGATGGGCATGCTTCCGTCAGCAGTTCACTCAAGAACAGATTCCACAGCAAAAGTGGATAGCTCATTCGCAGCATTTGTATGTCGTTCTGCTGACACTGCATCAATGGCCATAATCCAAGATCCTTGTTATTGCAGGCCGTATTAGAATACTGATCAGTACCTGCATCTATCAGCATCGTGATCGCAGCGTTTAGTCAATAGTCATGTCGTCAATCTACAAGGCATTCGACCGTACGGTTCGAGACCTGTACGTTTCCTTTTTTGTGCTACTTCGCGCCATTGTCCGAAGCGGAGCCTTCCCGCCGTTCCTCTGAGTTTCTCTCTGTTGAACAACCTTCTTGCTTTCCTGATCTGCTTCGATCGTGCTAATCTGTTACCATTCGTCTCTGTGGTTTGCTGGTGCAGCAAGCGTGAGGTCAACAAGAATGTGCTCAAGGTGCCTGATGCCGAGCGCAAGGTGAGATGCCTTTCGTCCCCTCATTCATTGTTGCGCTTTCCGAACTGCGTAGCGATGCGAGTTTTTAATTTGTAGCGAGTTGCTTCTTGATGCGACCCACCTTCCAACATCTAGATTTCACCATTCCGATTATCCTCTGTGCATCAGCCTCTGAGATTCGGAACTACCGTTAACGGAACGATTTCGTTGTTGCACTGACACGGTGAATTCCTTTCATGATTTTGGATGCTCGTGGGTGTGCGTCTTGCGTGTGCGTGTTCGTTTGCGTGCACATGAGTGTACATATGCTCATGAGTGTGTGTGCACGTGCGCGTGCGCGTGTCCGACTGTCCGTGCGCGTGTGTGTATGCGTGTGTGCTTGCGACTGTTCGTGCGCGTGTGCGTGAGCGTGTGTCGCGTGTGCCTGTGCCTGTGCCTGTCTCTCAGGCGCTGGACGCGACGACCAACGAGCCGTGGGGGCCTCACGGCCAGCTGCTCGTGGACCTCGCGCGGGCGTCGCACAACCCGTACGGCCCGCTCCCTTCGCAGCGCCGCGAATCTTGCATTCAACTCGTTTTTCTGGCTAGTTCAGCTTAGTCTATGCCATTTAAACTCCACTGTCGTAACCGCCAGCACACTGATCGTTCTCGTGGGAGCATCCCGCTTGCGTGCAGTTCGTTGTGTCACGTCAGTTCCCTTGCGTTTCCGCTCATCTCTCATGACTGTGCGCGGTGCAGGATCGAGTACTCCATGGTCATGAACGTACTGTGGAAGCGCTGCCAGGATGTTGGCAAGGACTGGCGCCACGTGTACAAGGTGAGTCCACGTGTGCAGAGCGAGCCGACGATTTTTACAAAGGATTTGAGCAATGGTGGCATAGAAGTTATTCTCGGTAATGCTCTCCACGCGTATGAGGCGAGAGTGCTTGCTAATTGGAGTCGTCGACTTCTGCTCGTGCTCAAAGCACAAGGATGTTGTAACATTCCTTCGTTATGGGCTTGGTAGGAGGTCGCTTTCGGTTGAATGGCATTCACTGGCAGTGATGTGTGTGCTCCGCTTGTCCTCTTGTACGTTGTGTCCCTACCCCATATCCTCGTTCGTGTTGTGGTGTCATGGTGCGGGGTGCGAGGGCAGTCGCTGGTGGTGATGGAGTATCTGGTGGCGCATGGCACAGAGCGCGTTGTCAGAGACCTCCGCGACCGTTCTGCCTTCATCCAGGTGCCTTCTTTCCGCATGCTATTGCCTGCTCATTCTGCTATTGCCTGCTCATTCTTCTGTTGTTACTCACTGTGATTGCTCGGTCAAACTGAAGGCTAGGTGTAGCTTTTCCTTACTTGTGTAATGTGGTTGTGCTATGACGATCAGTAAACTCCTCTTCTTCGTTCACCCATCCCCCTGTGGCCTGCGCGTTCAGAGTCTGGGCGATTTCCAGTACATAGACAGCGCGGGCAAGGACCAGGGCCTCAACGTGCGCACCAAGGCGCAGGCGCTGCTCGCCCTGCTGCGCGACTCCGCTCGCATTGCTGAGCTCAGGGACCGTGCTGCTGCCACCCGTAACAGGTGCGTGCTGCTCTGCTGCCACCCGCAACAGGTGCGTGCTGCTCTGCTGCCACCCGCAACAGGTGCGTGCTGCTCTGCTGCCACCCGCAACAGGTGCGTGCTGCTCTGCTGCCACCCGCAACAGGTGCGTGCTGCTCTGCTGCCACCCGCAACAGGTGCGTGCTGCTCTGCTGCCACCCGCAACAGGTGCGTGCTGCTCTGCTGCCACCCGCAACAGGTGCGTGCTGCTCTGCTGCCACCCGCAACAGGTGCAGTCACACAGAGATTCTTGACTTGGCATGCTATGCTAAGTTCCAAATGACCTCCTCGCCCCTCTCAACCACTCTTGACCGTTCCACCAGGTTCAAGGGCGCGTCAGCAGCGGGCACGGGGCGGGCATCGAACCCGTATGGCGACTACGAGCCCGAGAGGCAGTCCAGGGACTCGCACCCCACGGCCAGCTACGGCAGCAACAGCTACGCGGGCGAGGCCAGGAGTGTGTACAGCACGGGGTCAGCAGAGCGGGTGCACTCCACAGGCAGCGCACACAGTGGTGACGGCGAGAGGCCCAGCGGGTACACAGGCAAGGAGAGGTACAGTGGTGAGGAGGACGTGGAGCACAGCAGCACGGGGGGCGGTGGGGCGAGGGCGAGCGGACACGAGGGAGGAGGTGCGGCTGGCAGCAGGGTGGCAGGCAGCAGTGCTGCCGGGGAGGGTGTGGCAGCGGTGCAGGTGGGGGGCGGTGGGGGTGGTGGGGCCGGTGGGGGCACGCCACAGAGTGCGCCCAGGCCTGCTGCTGTGGCCAGCACTGCAGCAGCCAGCGCCAGTCCGTTTGAAGAGGAAGGCTTCTCTGCAAGGTAGGCGTCTCCCGTCAAGTGTGTTCATTCTCCATCTGTTCATCATCACCATATGCACGTTTCCCTCCTCGGCGTCAAGCATCCCATGGCCGCGTTGCACATCACTGTCTGGGGGCCTGTAACTTGCTCGCCATACTAACTCGCCCTTTCCCTCCTTTTCTCCTCTGGAATCACCCACAGCAGCGCCTACGGCCCAGGCCCAACACAGCCCTACACCTACCCGCCCTCCGATGCGCCTCCGGCTGCTGCAGCCGCTGCTGCAGTTGCTGCGGCGCCTGCAGCGGTGGCGTCCGGTGGGGGCGGCGGGGGCTTTGACGATGACGACTTTGACCCGCGCTCCGCAGCGCAGCAGCCAGCGCCGCAGCACTGGCAGCCCGCACCTGCTGCAGCCGCTGGAGGTACACACGCACTCGCCCCTTTGGACTCACTTCCGTCTGATCTTCGTCGTATTCTGCATGTCCTCCCATCGATTTTCAGTTTTCCTCTTTCTTACTCTGCCTGTCACCCCACGCTTTCAAATCTCTCTTCGAACCTCACCAGGTGTTTCTTTCGTTCCTCCCTCTCTGTCGCCCCCCTCATCCCCCTTTGCCCCCCTCATGCCCCTTTTCCTTCAGCGCCCCCTGCTTTTGGGGATTCGTCCTTCCCAGCCACGTTCTCACAGCAACCGCAGCAGGCGCAGCAACCAGGGCACTATCAGCAGCCACCTCAGCAGTATCAGCAGCCACTTCAGCAGTATCAGCAACCACCTCAGCAGTACCAGCAGCCACCTCAGCAATATCAACAACCACCTCAGCAATATCAGCAGTCACCTCAGCAGTATCAGCAGTCACCTCAACAATACCAGCAGCCACCTCAGCAATACCAGCAGCCACCTCAGCAATACCAGCAGCCACCTCAGCAATACCAGCAGCCGCCTCCGCAGTATGACCAGCCTCCTCCACAATACCAGCAGCCACAGCAGCAGCAGCAGCAGCAGCAGCAGCAGCAGCAGCAGCAGCAGCAGCAGCAGCAACCAGCAGCGGCTCCCACCAGCCCCCCAGCTGGTGCTGCAGCAGCAACGGCCTCTCAGGAGGGCTTCCAAGCTTTCCCACCTGATGCCCCTCCTCCCTACTCCTTCTCCTCCGAGCAGCCCCCACAGCCGCAGCAGCAACAGCAGCAGCAGCAGCGGCAGCAGCTGGCAGCATCTGGCTACACAGACCCCTCCCAGCCTGCTGCACCCGCACCAGCTGCTCCGTATGCTTTCTCTGCCTCAGACACTGCACCCACCCCCGCTGCCGCTCCCCCTCATCCCACTGCCCATCACCCTGCTCCCCCTGCCTCCGTGGCTGCACCTGCTTCTGCTGCCCCCCCTGCTGCTGGCACCAGTGATAGCGGTGCCATAGGAGGAGAGGGCAAGTCCAGTGCGAGTGGGGGGGCGGGTGCGGGAGTGAAGAAGTCGAGTGTGTTCTCAGACGTGCTCAGTGCCGGCCTCGTGGACCTCAACATCTCCAAAGGTATGCCTTTCATTAGTCGGGGCATCATGACACCTCAGGTAAACCCTTGCATGCGTGTACAATGTGCTTATGATGCAATGTGCACATACAGCACGCCCGTGTACTGCGAGTGCATGGCTGCTGCTGCTGCTGCTGGGTGTTGCATGGCACATGGCAGGGGTAAGGGTGCCTGCCGTGAGTGTGCAGCAGCAAGTCATACAAGGTGCAGCTGCAGTATGCGTGCCTTCACACTGTGCTGACTGGCTCTCACTCTCTCCATCCATCAAGCCGCATTTCTGTCCTTGCTTTTAAATGCATCCCACTCGCCCTTCTCTCATGCGTCATCCCCTCTCCTGACAGCTTCCGCTCTTCCTTGCTCTGCGATTTTTTTAAACCCCCATCTCCCTTCCTCCCATCCGCCACTCACTCCCCCGGTCCTCCGCCCCCCTGCCCATCGCGTGCACATGGCGCATCAGAGCCGGACGACCCTTTGAGCTCGGTGGGCGTGATGCCCAAGTCGAAGCTGCGGTCGGCGCGTGAGCGCAAGGAGGACGCCACTCGCCAGCAGCACCAGCAGCAGCAGCACCTGGGCCTGGGGCAGGGGCAGGGGCAGCAGGGGGGTGTGCCCGCTACCATGGGCCGTGCCATGGGGCCTGGCACTGGTGCTGGTGCCGGTGGCATGGGTGTGGGGGCAGGCATGGGGGGCATGGGAGGCATGGGGGGAATGGGAGGCATGGGAGGCATGGGGGGAATGGGAGGCATGGGAGGCATGGGTGGTGGGATGGGAATGGGAGGAGGAATGGGGGGGATGGGTGGAATGGGTGCCATGGGCAGTGGTGGTGGTGGTGGCTATGGTATGCAGGGTGGTGGGTACGGGGGAATGGGGATGGGTGCTGGGGGGATGGGAGCGATGGGAGGGGGCATGGCAGGAAACATGGGCATGGGAATGGGAGGTGGTGGATATCCAAATCCTCAAGGTGGCTATCCGACAGGTGCCGGTAACTACCAGCAGCCTAGTTACCAGCAGGGCAATTATGGTGCTGCAAATTATCATCAAGGCGGTGGTTACGGCTATTGACTACAGGGTCCCTCCACTCACTTCAGACAGAGACTCTTGGTTAGTCAGGTATTTGTGCCCTCATAAAGTTTATGAAGATATACAGTAATTGTGTTGTATGCGCTAGCTGGAAATGATCCAAGGAAAACAAGATTATTTACACCTCTCATCCCTATGGCTCCGCCTCAAGTTGGAAGTGTATGCAATTCAATGCAATCCAGTAAAAATGCAGATTGCTATCAAGAAAACTCGTGACGTACAGGCATTGGTTATTAAGTTGTAAGAAGAAGAGCGCGCAGAATGCAATGTCGCGGAAGTGATTACAACTACTGGCAGAATAATGAGACCTAGCACAGATATAGCGAAGGCTAGGTAGGCCGAGGCCGTGAAACCAAGGCTGGGTGCACGTTTTGGGGTTGGGAAACCCGAAGGCGACGCGAGGGACGTTCGGAAGGCGAGGTCGTCGGGCTGAGGCTGAACTCCAAAAGTTTGAGTTGTACGCGTATGAAGTGCCTTAGAAATAAGGCAAAATTCCTTGCATATTGGCTCGATAATTTGGCAAATTTTGTTGTTGCAGCTAGAAACAGGTAATTCCCTTATAGCCTTTCTCGGTATATCGGCAGCTTTCTGTCAACTCCGATTACAGTATTTCCGCCTTGGGTTTCGGCCTTACGTCATTCATTCCGAACGTTGTTGGACTCGCGTATCCACCCGCGGGGTCCGATAAACAGTGGTTGGGGTTATGTGTGTTGGGGGTTCTCAGTTGCCCTCTGGACTGTCGGGTTGTCGGTATCCCAGGTGTCCTGCTGGTCGTTCTTGAAATTCTCCCTGCGGACTGTTCATCCAGGCTCTGATTGCGACGCAACCATCACTCGCCACAGTTTCGCTAGTCACTTCTGGGCCCCGTGACAAGCCAGCACGACTACAGTAGCAGTGGTAACGCTGCTTCTTCGGCAAGGTCACTTTCCTCGAGACATTTTCAACTACCACCAAATCGACGCAAACGACAGTGTCACTGGTAACCCTGTCCTGACATACTCATGCTCACCTGAGTTTCAGTGCTGTCCGCACCAGGAGTCACATCGCAGGTGGTTTTCAGCTGCCGAGACCTACGTACAGTGTCGCAACGAGCGATCGTTCTTTCACCTGCCTCGAGTCACCTGCCCCTGTCACGGGATGTGAGGCAGAACAACAAAATCCTTTCCGCCACCCATCCGTCCCAAATCACACCAGCCCAGCCTGTCCCCCCTTCTCATTGTTCTGCTTGGTTCTCTACAGGTTAGGAAGCATAGGTCCCAACCCTACCTCATAGTCACTTCTACATCGTTTAGTTACTTACCATTCTTACCTGCTGGGCGTAGACAACGAAAATGGGTCGGCTCGCCGTTGCGTTAGTCTTGGTTCTTGCTTGCGCTGCTACGGCGCGTGCCATCACATGGAACGACAACAGGTACCAGGCTGACTTCGACAGCGGGAGAGTGACTTACAGCTCGTGCGAGGACAACCAGCTGTGCATTAAGAACTGCAGCACTCAGAATCCGACTCGCTATTACATGGGCCAGTACTCCCTCCCTTTCTACCGCTGCACTAGCGTCACTAAGAATGATAACAAAGTCGCCGGTCTTCCGTATTGCTACAGCAATGCGATTCTCGAAGAGCAGTGCTGCAACGCGTGTACCGACAACAACACGTGCTCGTACTGGCAGCACTTCAAGCCCGCCGCCACCGCGTGCGAGGGCTGCGGTATCTGCATTCTCTACCCTCCGGGCTACTCGCCGGGCTGCGTGTCGACGCCGATCACGCTGTCGCTGGCGGACGGCACGGAGTACACGCGCTACCTCTCCAACATCAGCGTCGTCGGCCACCCTTGCGGCGAGGGCCAGAACGACCCCCACTTCCGCGGCGCGCACGGCACGCGCTTCGAGTTCAACGGTCTTCCCGAGCAGTCGTTCTGCCTGCTGACGGACCGCAACCTGCACGTCAACATGAAGATGCGCGGCTACTACGACACGCGCACCACCGGCGCGTCTATTCTCAAGAACGGCAAGGCGGTGCGCACGTGGATCCGCGAACTGGGCTTCCTGTGGACCGACTCCGCCGGCAAGAAGCACTCGTTCCGCCTGCTGGCGCGCGACGGCAAGAAGACGGCGCGCGGAAAGGGCTTCCTGAAGGAGATCGAGTACGACGGCCACGTGCTGCCGCTGCTGAAGCTCGGCGAGAAGTACTCGCTCAAGGGCGGACTGACGTTCGCCTTCGAGGCGTACGAGAAGGCCGGGCGCGGCTTTTTCGATGTGGACGCCTACCACCTGGAGATCGAGGGGCTTCTTAAGATGGGCGTCAAGCTCCGCGTCGCGCACCCGCTGCTGCAGACCAAGGACGACGCCGAGGCGCATTTGAACGTGCACTTCGAGCACATCTACAGGACGGACGACATCCACGGCATCATGGGGCAGACGTACCGCGACGGCCGCGAGAAGCGCGCGCTCGACTACAACACGCTCTCGCAGGTGATTGGCCGCCCAATTGCTGCCGACGGGCCGAGCGGTGCGGGTTTCCTGGACGGCGACGTGAAGGACTATCGCACGTCCGGCGTGCTGTCGCCCGACTGCCTGTACACGGCGTATGACGGACACGACCTGCCGACGATTGCGGCGTACAAGGGCATTCAAATGGCTTGACGTGTTTCGAAGCCCTGAGAATTAAAATGCTTCAGGGTGTGTATTATGTGGGGTTCGACTCAAATACTCTTCCTTCGTTGCTTGCTTGTATTCAATAGCTAGTCCTGAAAATTTCGGCATTGAATATGTTTTTTCATATCGAAATTTATTTTATGCAAATAATGCTGTTCATTCCTGATTTGCATTTTCCTCCCTGAGAATATTTGTAACGGTCGCAATCTCCACTAATTGATTTAGAGCGTATTCCTTGGGCTCAGGCTACCTCGTATCAATATTGTACTTTTTGCCTGGTAAAACTAGCGAGAGGTTTCAGATTTAAGGGAATTTTCAGTGTGAGCTTGATATTATGGGGTTCGATTGATAAGAGGATAGGAATACGCTCTTATACAAGACATCTGCCCAGCAGTTATTGCATTGTAACACAAACCATACAAAGCTAAAACAGCTACCGGTACCCTACCAAACAAATGCGTGGAATACATAAGTGTGTTATGTTGTGTTGGTATCTGCAGCTGCAGCTGCAATCAGCAACTCTCCCCCCATTGTTGAAGCTTGGGCGTCCTTATGACACTCAGCTTCCGTGCGTCCCTCACAAACTCACTGCACGCCGCACACAGGAGAAGATGAGAGACAGCCATGTGGACGATAGTGAGCACGGTTGCATGCAAATGGCACAGTGCAGCACTCATAGTGCGGAGCTCCAGGGATAAAAAAGGGAGATGCAGGATGGGGTGTAGGAAGAGCATGAGGAGGAGATGCAGTAAGTAGAGGAGCAACAGAGGGAAGAGGAGGGAGTGGGAGGGAGAACGAGAGGGAGCGAATGAGAGGAAGAGAGGCAGAAAGGGACGAGAAGCCGTGAGAGAGGAAGGAGGCGCAGTGAGGGTGGGCTGACCTCCACGGCCCGTCGCCAACGAGGAGCGTGTCGCCGTCGGTGTCGGTGTAGGTGAGCTGCCAGGGACACGTGGCACCCGCTGAGGGCTCCCCTGGCTGCTGCAGAGGCAGCTGTAGCATGGCTGCACACGTGGCGTACAGCGATTGGAAGCTGCCGATGCCACTGAGATCCACCGTGCGCATCACCGGGCTTCCCTCCACCCTCAGCTGCACAGGGCACAAGGCAGCAGGAGCAAGAGAGCACAATGGGTGCGGGTGAGAGGGTGGCATACGTGCAGTGCATGCATGCAGTCAACCATTCAACCATGCGCCATGCTGCATGTATCCGACTGCATCAAGGAAACACTCACTTTGATGCGCCGAGACTGCCCAGTAGCAGCAGCAGCAGCATGGCAGCTTGGCTGCAATGCCTCACACGCTGGACTGGCAGCAGCAGCAGCAGAGGGAGGTGCATGGTTGTCAGTGCGCGCCGCCATGGCTTCATCACAACCGTCCATTGCCACTCCCCTTGTGGCCTCTGCACCCTGCCTTGGCGTCGCAGGCACCTCCTCCTGGGCCCCCACTGCGCTCCTCCGAGCTCCCCACTCACTCTCTCTCCTCTCCCTCCCTGCTCCTCCCACTGCGGCAGGCTGCTCTGTCTCCTGTTGTGCCACGTCATGCCTGTCGTGTGCCACTGCAGTGCCACCTACCCCCAACTGCTGCGGCTGTGGCGAATGGGATTGACGTGGCGAGTGAGGGGCGAGAGGGGCAGAGAGAGTCAGGGAGAGCGCCAGGGGGTCGCACCAACCTGAAGCACCTGAGGCGCCAGAGGCACCTGAAGCACCTGAGGAACCTGAAGCACTGGAGACACCTGAAGGGAGAAGTGTTGAGGAATGGGAGATGGAGAAAGGGCGAGCAGGGGGTGATGGGGAGAGCGAGAGGGCCAGACTGGAAGGCACTGCTGCTGCCGCTGGTGGTGTTGCTGGTGCCACAGGAGAACCCACAGGTGCTGCCGCTGCTCCTGCTGCACATGCCGTGTGCTGCCCCCCCTGCTTGAGCACAAGCAGGGATGCCGCCGCTACTTCAAAGGATGAGTGGCTCTGCCTGCCCGTCACACCCTCCTCTGCTCCTTTCTCTGCCTTTTCTCCCTCCATCTGCTCCGCCTTTTGCTCCTCTCCCTTCCCTCCCTCCTCCCCATCCCTTCCCTCCTCTGCCATTTCCTCCTCCTCGCCTCCCTTCCCACAGTCCACATCACGCATCTCTTGCTCCTCACACTGCTCCTCACACTGCTCCTCACACTGCTCCTCACACTGCGCCTCACGCTGCTCCTCGCTCTCCTCCACTCGCCCCTCCTCGTCTCCGCTCTGCCAGCTCGCGCAACGGACGGCACTCTTCGCCTTCTTCCCTGGACGCTCCTCTGCTGAGTCAGCTGCCACGTGGCAGTCAGTGAGTGGAAGCAGCGAAGCGAGGGGAGGAGGGGAGGAGTGGGGAGGGGAGGAGTGGGGAGGAGGGGAGGGTGCAGGCGGGTCGAGATCGCACTGGAAGCGTACTCGCTTGCGCACCGCGCTGCCAGGTGGCAGCACGCCATTGGCAGGTGGAAGCGCCCCGCACGCCCTACTACCTGCCGCCCCGCCGCTGCTGGCCTGTTGTGGTGCTATGGGCGGCAGGCGTGTGGTGGGGCGAGGGGTTGGTGGGCGTCCACCCTCACTGCGGCTGCTGCTCATGTCCGAGTGCGAGTGTGAGTGTGAGGGAGTGGGGGGGAGTGAGTGTGAGGATGTGGGGGGGATTGAGAGGGAGCGAGGGCGGGAGTGGGAGAGGTGCAGCAGAGCAGCCACGTTGGGGGAGATGGACCGCGCAACCGGGCGGGTAACCACCACCAGCTGCTGCTGCTGCTGCTGCTGCTGCTGCTGCTGCCATTGAGACAGTGGCGGGGTGACAGACGCACATCCCTCTGATGCCGCTGCTGCCCCTGCCGCCACCTCTGCTGATGTGGCGGGCACTCCCGCAGCATGTGCCGACACTGGTCGCTCGCCCACACCCCCTCTCTGCCGCCCTGCACGCTCCAACTCCTCCGCCTCCCATCCTTCCTCGCGCCCCTCCCGCCCTCCCACCCCACCATCCGCGCTCGCTTCCCTTCTTGCCTCGCGCCCACTCTCCCCGCCCCTGTCCCCCCCCTGGGCGGGAAGGTGCAGGGGGAGGGGGAGACGGTGGTCGGCAGGGGACTGCCTCACCAGCGCGCGCCACTGGCGCCACTCCGCCAGGCTGATGCGCCGCCCCCCGCTGGGGGACGGGCAGGGGGGGGCGGAGGGGGGCAGGCGCAGAGGCGTGGGGGCATTGGGCGCGGAGGGGAGGTGCGGGGCGGAGGAGGCGCTTCTGGGCGTGGTGGGGGAGGGGGGAGGCGGCATGAGCGCGGACGGGGAAGTGTGGAGCGGGGGAGTGGCGGAGAGAGGTGGTAACGCGGAGTCCCTGAAGCTGGAGCGGGCAGGTCGGGGGTCACGGGGGGAGGAGGGCGGGCGGGGGGAGACGAGGGGGCGGGGGGAGGGGGAGGAGGAGGAGGAGGGGAAAGAGGAGGAGGAGGGGAAAGAGGAGGAGGAGGGGAAAGAGGAGGAGGAGGGGAAGGGCGCGGAGGCAGTGAGGGAGGAGGAGGTGGAGAGGGAGAGGGATACGGGCGCGGAGAGCAAGGAGGAGCACGGGGAGCCGCGGGGGGCGGAGGGGAGCGAGTCATCGAGGTGCCAGGGGGAGACGAGGGGGGGGCGGGGCAGCGAGGGGTCACAATCGAACCAGCGCACGCGCACACTGCGCCACTGGGAGGTCGGCCACACGCCACTGGCGGGCCGGTGCACGGCCGTGACGGTGCCGCGCAGGCGGTGGGTGGCCAGCTCGTCGGTTTCGAACGCCATGCGCACCTCGCTGGCTGCCGTGAGGCGCTGCTTCAGGCGAAGGGCGGAGCTGAAGGCGGCGAGGGGTAGCACAAAGGGCGCTGGCGTTGACGCCACGCTGGGGGATGGCGGTGGGGGATGGGCGGATGGGGGATGGGGGATGGGGGATGGGGGGAGCACAGGGGAGGCACCGACGGGGTAAGGTGAGAGGTGATGTGTGGAGGGAGAGAGTGGTGGTGTGAAGAGGGAGTGGCATGGGCAGTGAGGGAAGAGCGCAATGGGGATGGGACGAGGAGTTTGCGGAGAGGGGAGGCGGGTGGAGAAGGGAAAGGAGAAAGCAGGGGAGCAATGCAAGAGAACCAAGGCAGGAACAGGAGGGGGAGCGAGGAGAGGGGAGCAGGGCGGGAGGATGGAGGGGGGAGGAGGAGAGTACCAGGGGTAGTAGACGACGGAGAAGGCCCTCTTGACGCCGTGGCAGTGCGCCGCCCACTCCAGCACCTCACTCGCTGTCACCGCCGCCCCTCCCGTCGCCGCCGAACCACCACCACCCCGGCTTGCAGCAGCTGATGCTATCGCATGTGCACCCGTGTTGCTCCAGTCCTCCTTCACTGCCCCCGCACTGCTCGCACCATCGCTTGCCCCGCACCCTCTCTCCCGCTCGCGCTGCCGCCTGTGCTGCGCTGCCAGCACGGCCTCGCTGCGCCTCGCACCCACCTTCAACGCCCCGTTGCCCGCCCTGCCAGCACGGGGGGGAGGGAGGGGAGGGGAAAGGGAGAGCGCGCGGAGCAGAGTGATGCATGGCTGTGAGGCAGCAAGCGGCAAGCACCGCGCCCAACTGAGGAAGATAATGCTGCCCCCACCCCACCTGAGAAAACACCTGAGCTCACCTGAGGAAGATGATGCGGTCGGAGGCGGCGAGCCCCCAGGAGGCGCAGAGGGCGCTCCACCCCGCCGTGAGCAGGTGGCGGCGCGGCGACCCGCGGTACACGTGGCGGAAGTTCCACTCGCGGCCGAACACGTCTGACGCCACCAGCTGCTGACATGGCCCCTCCTCATTGGCGTCCTGCCGTGGTCCATGCCATGCCATGCCATGCCGTTGCATTGCGCAGGAAGAGACGCAGATGAGAATATTAAGGCGGCGGACGTGCATTGAAGTGGAGTGACACTAGAGGTGTGAAGCAACGGGCGAGGGGGGCGGCGAGCAGCATAGGCGCGGGGGAGAAGTGGGGGCGGGGCTCACAAAGGCGGGGCATACAGGGGGGAAGCTTACGAGGGCGGGGAAGAGCGACTCAGCGGCCTTGCGCGGGATGAAGAAGCCGCCGTGCGGCGCGGCGTCGCTGGTGGAGAGGCGCTTGCAGCACATGTGCAGCCGCGCATGCGCGCCCACGTGCGTGTGCACCCCCGCCTGCGCCTGCACGCCCCCCGCACGCGCTGCCTGCGTGCGCCCGCCTTCCGTGTCCACGCTGTCCTCCATCCCCTGCTCCTCCTGCGCGTCCGCCTTCTCCCCCTCGCCCCCGCGTCTCCTCCCCGCTGCGCCTGCCCTTCGCGCCTCCTGGCTGGCGGCTGCTTGCGCCTTCACTGCTTCCGCCTGCACAAGCACGGGCGGAAGAACAGGCGAGCGGACACACAGAAGGGGGATTAGACGGGGGGAATGGCGCACAGGTGAGAAACAGGGGGAAGAGGGGCAACGTACGAACGAGTTCACAGGGAAACAGGCGCAGGGCGAGGAGAGGCAAGCAACGCCACACACCCCTACGCTCAGCCACTCGTGCATGCAACGGTTGAATGCGCCAAAGCTGAATTCTCACCTCGTCTACGGGCTGCAGCTCGAAGCGCACCATCAGTTCGTGCGTGCGCTCGTCCGCCTGCGCGCGGGGCAGGGGAACGGGCAGCGGACCGGGGGGGTGGCGGAAAGAATTGGGTTAATCCGAATGACGATAGGGGGTGAAGCATGTGCGCATGATTTTTGGCATCTGCTGGACTAATCCCGCTGGGAGGGCGAAATCGCAAAAATGAATTGCGGCGGGAAAGCCATTGACCGTGGACGCGCGCCGAGAGCGCTCCGTCGTATCGCGGCGGAGTCTACGGCGAGTGTCGCGTCGCGCATTAGCGCGGTACCTGAAGCGCGACGGCCGTCAGGCGGCAGAAGATGTGGCTGGGCGGCAGCTGTTGTCGCCTCTTCGCTTGCGCGCTCTCCGTTGCGCTCCCACTGTCCGCTCCGCGCGACGTGCCGCTATCTCCGCCGCTTCCGCCACGCCCGCCAGGACTGCCGCTGCTTTGCGCGCATTGGCCGGCGGAAGGGGGGGAAGCGGATGCGCGGCCTCTGGGGAGAGTGCAGCCGCTCGAGTCTGATTGGCTGGGCGATTGGCTCAACCCGCTGTTACCGTGCGACGGGCTTGGCGAGTCGTCGCCGCTGTTGCGCGACTGCGACTGCGACTCCGATTCCGACGTGGAGATGGCGATCGGCGACGACAGCCCCGACGGCGGCGACGGGGGCGGCGACTCCGATTCGGTCAGTTGCGGTGGGTCGCGCTGCGGGTAGGGGATAATTGGGGGATGGGGAGGGAGGGGCAACGTGAACTAAGACGGGGAAAGGAAGGAGAGAGCGTGGAAGGGACGGGGGCAAACTCCGCAGAGGAGGCGGAGAGGCGGATCGCCCGTGAAGCGCCGCGGATGTGAAGCACAGACACCAGTCCCACACGTGGGCCATCCGAAAGAACTGAGATTCGCCGCGTGCGATGTTCGACCTGAGTCGTGGGCTCTACCTGCGCGAGGCGCTGCTGTTGCTCCACGTGGCCCTGCGGGAAATACACCACCAGCGACCCCACGGCCGGCACCGTCACCAGCGGCCCCGCGCACGCGTACCACAGCGCCGCGTCCTCCACCACGCGCACGTGCTTGCTAACCGCGCCGCCCATCGCATCCAGGCGGGGCAGCGGCGGCGCGGCGGCGTTTGCGGAACGTGAGACGCCTTCAGCTCCGGTCGCGGTAACGGCGGCTTGCGGGGATTGAGAGCATTGGCTCCGCCGCGGAATCCGCCCTCCCTTGCACTCTCGCGCGCGTGCGCCCGGCCCGTCTCCGTCGTCGTCGCTCGACGAGTAGCTTGAATAATTTCGTAAGCTGTCGCTTCGCGTCGTGCGCTGCTCGCACTCCATGCCGTTAGCGCTGTGCGACGTCCGGCTTGGTTGCCCCCCGCGAATGTTTCAACGACTAGGGGAAAGCTATTGGAACATATGAATTCGCACGGGAAAAATGCGCCCCACTTTCGCACCGTTGCTGCCGTGTTTTCTATCGCTATCCGTCCGACTCGATTCAGAGTTTCCGTTAGAATGTCTGACAATATATCAGGTCCCGGCGAGGAGCTAAATAAACTGCGGTCCCTCACTTGAAAAATCTGCGAGGCCATGTTTTCAATGGAACGCGATACCTCCATGGGGCCTTGCTAGCGTTCGGATAAAAAACGATTGACTGGGGCGCTGCCGCCTTGCATTATGGGAGAGCCATGTGTTGGCATCAGCAAGCGTCTGTCCTTCTGCCGCATCCCTGGCGTTGTAGTGCGATCAAGTTGGCGATGAACCATCGCGCCGTACCCTGCGCTGCGACAAAGCTTCCAGTCGCACTAGGCAAAAATGGCGCACAGTGCATTACTGCATCCCGACAACTCGCGAGGCCGTCTGGTGCTCGACTCGCCTCGCCTCGACTCTAGGGGAAATCCCTATCGCCAATCTCGCCGTCTGATTCGCGGAGGGCGACTGAACGCGTTCCAGCAATCGAGAAGCAAGGGGGGCATGGAGGAGACATCGATGCTTTAGCCATGGGGGTGCATGGAAACCCGAACCGAGACATGCTTGCAACTTTACGCGAAACACCAAAAACGTTTGAAGATGACTACAATGACGATATGAATAATAAGATTTGTTATGAAAATAGGCCAGTTTTAAATTTCCATGGTCGAGCAGCAAGCATAGGGAGAACCAATTGGAGTCGCAGTTGCAACACGATGTAGCCCTGAAAAAAACACCCCCCCACTTCCGCCCCTCCCCCGACACACGTCAGCACTGTCGCCGAAATCCCACTTCTTCACGGTTACGGCAGCCAATGTCAATGATAGACCGCACAGAACACCTCTAAACACAGCTGAATGCGAGAAGGAAGTAATTTGATTGGCGAGTCAAAATCCAGTAGCACAGCGGCGACCATCCCCATTGGTGTCCAGTGAATGCTGCTGCTCCATACACCCTCATTCTCAGTCTGTGCACAATCGCCACATGAACATGCCAGCTGTAATGACATCAATGCGTCCAACATGGTCCAAGAACATACGCTGTAAGCACATTTGCCGTACTTAACCGTACGAACAACTAACTGTAAGTTTACATACCGTTGTTTACCGTTCCCCGGGAGTGCGTTTGCCCGCCACCTACCTAGAGTTCGGCTCCAAGCACCAGATCGCTAGGGTCCAAGCAATCAGACGCACTGTAGCCAGTGCTCCCAATTGTGCGTAGACTGAGAATGAGGGTGTATAATTCCCCACGTGCCCGCAAAAGTGGGTATGCTTCGGGATTTACCCTGCTACAACGGTCTCCATACGGTCGGCTTGGCAATAATGCTGTTGGAAGTGATTTTCGGGCTGGCCCGCACCTCACACTCTACACCGTATGTTTCTTCATGTTAGTTGAAAGCAACTAAACTTCTAGACCAGAAGTATCAAGAAATTAGTGTCACATGATGGGTCATCCACAGGCCCTCAGATTGGTTATGCTGATGGATGAGCGTGCCATGCCCGAATTAGTGGATCAAGTTTATGCTGAATTTGTCAGGGTAAAATTTCATTGCTTAATAATAGTCAGAAAAATTAAATCGCCCTCCCTGGGCAGGGCTAGTAACGTAGCTGTCTACGGTTTCGGCCTGTAACCGGAAAGGTCACAAGTTAGAAGCCCGTATGTGACAGGTCAACTTGTATATGGCAATGATTCTGGGCTTAAAGCCGGGATCTCAAGTATAAAAATGAGCTGGAAGTTAGTGAGGGGAGCTTGCTTGTGATTGGTCAACGAGGTGGATAGTTTGACGAGGGATGAAGCGAGGAGTGCGAACTACAGTAAATCGCAAGTTTGAGTCCGAACCAGGGAGGCACGGAATTTGGTTCGGTGACGAAGCTCCAACACCAGCAATTTCTTGACACACACAAACAATCTCATGTATCAGCAATGTGTTTTGCATTTGCTCCAGGGGCAAAAACGTGAGTGTGTCGTACACTCAACTTCCAAACCAACCTGTCAATTCGCCAGCACTAACAGGGTAATGTGAGTTGCAAGTGTTTTGCAATTGATGGCCAATTCTCGTACTTGAGATCCTGGTTTTAAAGCCCATGTAAACGCACACCATCCCTGTACCCGACACATTTTGCTATGCCCGAATCAGTGTGACTCGGTACACTGTACTGAAGCTTCAGTGTTACTGGTACACCTACACACAAATTCGTCAGGGTAGTCCTACACTTCAAACTGAAAAATCAGTGCAAACATAAAGAATATACTGAAATTTCAGGGAAAACGAAAATCACAGCTACAAAATCAGCCTAATCAGCGTGTTTTACGCTGATATCTGAGGGCCTGGTCATCCAACAAGTGGATATTAACCAAATCAGAACATATCCCTACTTCCCGGTGTGGTTAATACGTGTGTTTAATCATGTAACCAGCCACAGAGAACACTGGCATTCCCATCTACCCTCTTAACCACATCGTTCTACACCAAATATCCTATTTCCGTCTGCTTTCCTGCACCTCCTGTCCCTCCCCACTATTCACTTCCCTTCCTCCCCCCCTCTCCCCTACCCTCCGTTTCCCCCATCCCCTTCCCCTCACACGACTACAAGAAAATGTAAAACAAAAGAAGCTACACCTCACATTACCTGTAAGCAAGTCAAGTACAAGTCACACCTTTCGCAACTCGTAAGCAACTGTGAGGCACATTATGCATGGGTGAGATGAGTTACCACCTGCTCGCCCACAACCAACCCACCCATGACCCCGCTACCCACATCCACATGCCCCATGCCCCATGCCCATGCCCACGGCCGTACGCTCATGCCTAGCAAATCCGTGCACTAGCGAGCAGCAGCGTGCCCTGCCTGCAACCCGTGCGTGCACTAGCGAGCAGCAGCGTGCCCTGCCTGCAACCCGTGCGTGCACTAGCGAGCAGCAGCGTGCCCTGCCTGCAACCCGTGCGTGCACTAGCGAGCAGCAGCGTGCCCTGCCTGCAACCCGTGCGTGCACTAGCGAGCAGCAGCGTGCCCTGCCTGCAACCCGTGCGTGCACTAGCGAGCAGCAGCGTGCCCTGCCTGCAACCCGTGCGTGCACTAGCGAGTGAGCCTCGCGGTGCTGCGGGCAGTGGTGGTAGCAGCGGCGGAAGCGGTGGTGGTAGAGGTGGGGGAGACAGCAGCAGCTGCGGCAGCCGCAGCCTCGTTCATTTGCTGCTGCTGCCGCGCCCTCACCCCGTCAAGCTGCTGCTGCCGCCCCCCGCCCCCTGCACGCTCGATGAGCCCCGCAGGCAGCCTCCTGCGCCTGCTGCGTGCCGCCACCCACCTGCCCCGCATGGTGGAGATGAGGAGGGGAGGGACGAGTGGGGGCCAGGAGGGAAGGGAGGAGGGCGGTGAGGGAAGGTGATGGTGGGAGGGTGGTGAAGGCTTCATGAGTGCGGGGAGCGACAAGGGAGATTAGAGGTATGTTGGTGCAAAGACAATCATGAGCATGCGAAGGAAAAGGTGAAGGGGTAACGGGGGAGGAGGGAGGAGGGAGGGCGGGGGGAGGGGGAGGGGGGGAGAGGCGCACTGACCGCATGTATGAGAGGCCAGCAGTGAGCACAAGCCCACACACCATCCACACCACGTTGCCCCCAAACGGCCTCCCCCCCTCTCCGCCCGCCCACTGCTCCCACCACCCACTGCCCTCCTCCTCCACCTCCTCCTCCTCACCACTCCCCTTCTCCCCCTTCCCCCCTGCCCCCTTGTGCCTCCTCCTCACAACAGCAGCAGCAGAAGGGAGAGTGCCATCAAAGCACACCCTCTCCTCCCCCTCCTCGTCTTCTCTCCCCCCCATCTCCTCCCCTCGCCCCCCTCTCCTATCCACCCCCGCCCCGTGCGAGTCGGGCAGCCAATCAAAGCCCGCCAGCTGGCAGAACTGCCGGCCAGAGGAGGCAAGGGAGTCGGCCTGCGCACACAGCGTATCGCGGCGGCCACAGGGGAAGATGTGCTGCGGGGGGGGGGGGGGGAGAGGGAGAGAGGGGAGGTGATGGGGGAGAGGGGAAGAGGGTGAAGGAGGGAGGAGAGAGGGCGATCGGGGGAGAGAGGGGTGATGGTCTAAGAATGAGGAAGATTGAAAGGGAGGAGAGAGGGGAAGGACGAAAGGAGATGCTAAGTCCAATGGAGGGAGAAGGGTTGCACACGCCAAGACTACCTGAAAATTCATCTGGAGCACCTGAGAATAACTACCTGGGAGGTGCCATCCGCTGCAAAGAATGCCACCCCGCACGCAGAAAAGACGGCGTCGCAGAACGAGTTGCAGATGGCGGGCGGCCCATGCTGTGTGCCAATGAGGGGATGACACGTGGCACACTGCAGCGCCTCCCACTTGGCAATGCAGTCGTCCGTGGGCTCCCCCCCCACCACCAGCCGCCTGGGGATGGGCGGGGGGGGAGGGGGGCGGAGCAGTGGGGGATGGGGGGAGTCGAGGGGAAGGGCGGGTCAACGGGAGGTGGAGGGCAGCGGCAGGGGCAAAGGCAGGGCAGGGAGGAGAGGGGGACGGTGTTAGAATCTATCTTCTTGTGTAACCTGCATAGATGTTATAGGTTAGGCTAGAGTTAAGCACCCAAACTCAGTTTGGGTGTACAAACAAGGGTCACCCAGTTTGTAGGTTGGAAACCCAACCTTGGTCCAATTATTGGACCCCAAAGGTTGGGTTGGGTAGAATTATTGGTTCACTCCAATAATGTTGGCCCAACTCCAACTTGGCCAACATTATTGGACCCCACCAATAATCCCCCAACCCAACTTCTTGGTTGGGGTCCAATAATGCTCACCTAGGCTAGGATCCAACCCACTCCCTATGTAAACCCCCAATCTCCTCAATTCAATCATCAACTTCTCTTCAAACTATTGTTCTCACATGGTATAGAGCTCTTAATTCCTAGGCCTACTCTATTAAGTTTTCAAAGGCCACTACAACCCCGGCCTTCTTCCTCATTTTTTTTTTTTTCGCGGCCATCTTGCCGCCCTTCCCCTCTCATCAAGCGCTCCCTTCCTCGCAGCCCCGCGGCCTCCCACGCCGCCAAGGCCCGCACCACCCCCCCCCCCCCCCCCCCCCCCCCCCCCTTCCGCGGCCCCATCACCGCTTCCGCGCTCGCCTCGTCGCGGTCCCGCCGACCGCTGCCGCTCACGCCTCTCCGCGGCCTCGACGCCGCCTCCGCGCCGACTCCGCCGCGGCTCCACCAGCCGCCGCCGTCCGCGCCGCTCCCTTCCGCGGCCTCGTCGCCGCCTCCGCGCCGACTCCGCCGCGGCCTCGCCAGCCGCTGCCGTCCGCGCCGCTCCCTCCCGCGGCCTCGTCGCCGCCTCCGCGCCGACTCCGCTGCGGCCTCGCCAGCCGCTGCCGTCCGCGCCGCTCCCTTCCGCGGCCTCGTCGCCGCTTCCGCGCCGACTCCGCCGCGGCCTCGCCAGCCGCTGCCGTCCGCGCCGCTCCCTTCCGCGGCCTCGTCGCCGCCTCTGCGCCGACTCCGCCGCGGCCTCGCCAGCCGCTGCCGTCCGCGCCGCTCCCTCCCGCGGCCTCGTCGCCGCCTCCGCGCCGACTCCGCCGCGGCCTCAGCCGCTGCCGTCCGCGCCGCTCCCTTCCGCGGCCTCGTCGCCGCCTCCGCGCCGACTCCGCCGCGGCCTCGCCAGCCGCTGCCGTCCGCGCCGCTCCCTCCCGCGGCCTCATCGCCGCCTCCGCGCCGACTCCGCCGCGGCCTCAGCCGCTGCCCGCCGCGGCCTCAGCCGCTGCCCGCCGCGGCCTCTCCCTCCCGCGGCCTCGTCGCCGCCTCACCTCCCCCCGTGACCACTGCAGGCCCACCCGCAGCCGTCCTCCATGGCTACCGCCACACCCTCCCCCGTCCCCCTCCCTCCACCTATTGACACCTCCACCGTCGATAAGCTGCAGCTCGCCGCAGACAAATCCGCCATTAATTGGCACTCCTTCGTCGGCAGCATCCGACGGGTCCTCTCCGATGCGTGGGTTCCCCCCTACCGTGTCCTTGATGTCCTCCTCCGCCGTCCCCATGCACTCCCCCCCACCGAACCTGACCACCCGGGCGAGACTCCCCCTCTCCCTCCCTCTCCCGGCGATCCTCCTCTTGAACCCGACCTCCAACTCACCGCCGACCAAGCCACGGCCGATACAGACTTCATCCTACGCCGCCGTGCGTACCTTATCAAGAAAGCAGAGTACGATGCAGCAGTCGAAGCCTATGACCAGGCAGTTACCGGCCGCAACGCTCACCTCGCCGTCGTCGCCAAATACCAAGCCGACATGGCCACCTACACCCCGAAACTTATCGCCTGGACAACTGCTGACACTCGTGCCTGCACCGTTCTCCTTGGGGCTCTCCCTGACTCTCTCATGCGCCGCTTCCAGGCTCGAGAGCTCCGGGCCTCGGTCATCTGGGCAGAGCTCCATGCGATGTTCGAACGCCGCGACATCAGCTCGGTCGGCATTCTGTTTCAAGAATACTTCTCAATCACCCTTGCTACCTGTGACGGAGCGGTCGACTACATCGGCCGCATGCGGGAGGTAGCTGACCGCCTCGAAGCCCGCCAAGCCGGCCTCTCCGAACCCCTCCAAATCCATCGCCTCCTGTTTAACCTCACTCCCGACTATGAATCCCGCCTTCACGCCTTTACTGAAGCCAATCCCATGGCTGACCTCGCCTCCGTTAAACAGTGGATCATAGACACCGAAGTCAAACTTCGCACCCCCGTCGTCAACCTCGCCTCCTCCCAACCCTCCTCCTCCTCCCTCAACGCTACTCAGCCCCGCAAGCAGGGCAAGCACAACGGCAAGGGGGGCGGTGGAGGCAAGGGAGGTAGCGGTCCCGGCGGCAGCAGCGCGAGCAGACGTGGCGGTACCACTGGGGATGAGCACGGCACCACCACCACAGGCGGAGCTCCTGCAAGCAGCGGCGGTCGCCCCGGTACTCTTCCGCCCTGCACCTATGTTCGCCGCTATGGCCCCCGGGCTGGAACACCCTGCGGACAGACCAACCATCCCCCTGCCACCTGCTTCAAGGCCCTCGATGATGCTTGGTACGCACGAGGTAACGTTGGCAATCCTCCAAAGTGGGGAACGATCTCCCCACGTCCCTCCCCCACCGACATCCAAACCAACCCCGCTTACCTCCCTGCCCACCTCCGCCTCCTTGCTCCCCCCACACCTTTTCTCAACCTCCAGCAGCAGCACCTCCTACAGCAGCAGCAGCAGCAGCAGCAGCAGCAGCAGCAGCAGCAGCAGCAGCAGCAGCAGCAGCAGCAGCAGCAGCACCAGCAACTACAGCAGCTGTTTTATCCACAGCCGCAGCAGCAGCAGCAGCCGCAGCCGCAGCAGCACCCATGGGGATCAGGACCCCAGCCCCAGTGGGGACCTAGCCCTCCTCCCTGGCAGCAGCAGCAGCTAAACTTCGGCACCGCAGCCATGGCCGCTCAGGCCTCACCGGCTCCCCTTTGGGGTACTCCACCCCCCCCCAGTGGCACTGCCACCCCTCTCACTCAGGAGAACTTTCTTGGCAACATTGCTATCTCACCCTCTCTTCCTTCCATGTACCCGTCCACCATTAATGAAACCACTTTCCAGTACTCCGTGCCTTCCTCCTCCTCACCCACTCTGGACTTTGTCCTGGACAGTGGGGCCACTGAAACTGCTCTCAAAGACGCTGGTACACTCACACCCCTCTCTCCTCCCACTCAGGTTCACGGCGCTGACAGCAGCTTCACTATTCCATGCACACACCTCTCCACTCTCCCCTGCTCACTCTTCCCCTCTGGTAAGGTAACTGGTCTCCACATCCCCACTCTCCGAAACAACCTCCTCTCCCACCGTGAAATACAAAGTGCAGGTATCACTGCGGTCTACCCTGGTAATGCCACCTACTGTGACCTTTACCACACTGCCTCCGGCCGCTTCCTCCTCCGCATACCCCTCTGCCCCCGCACTCGCCTCTACACTCTCCGCACTCCGTGGCCATCCTCCTGTCATGTCACCACTCGTGCGGGTACCTCCACTAGCCCTCCCCATCTCCCTCCCTCCCCCCCCACTCCACCATCCCCCCACTCCTTCATCCCGCCCTCCCTCGTTCCAATCCCCTCCACCTCCGACCATCTCTCCCACCCCGCTGTTCTCCTACATCACCGACTCGGCCATCCCAATTTCGCCGCTCTCCGCACTGCTGTCACCTCACGACTCCTTCACAGCCTCCCTCCCACCCTTCCTCCCTTTCCCTCCTCCCCGGCCCCCCCATGCCCCTCCTGCATCCACGGCAAACTCAAACAATCTCCTCACCACAGCCACCCATCCTTTGCTCCTGCACCAATTGACCTTGTCCATATGGACCTTTGGGGGCCCTCTCCCACCCGCTCCCGCCAAGGCCATCGCTACATGCTGGTTCTGGTTGACGATCACAGCCGCTACTCCTCCGTTTTCCTCCTCCACACGAAAGCCCAGGCGCCGACCATGATCATTCACTGGGCAGAACAATGCCGCACCCACTTCAAACGTCCCATTGACCGCCTCCACTCTGATGGGGGAGGCGAATTCCTCAATCGCGCACTCACTCACTACTGCACCACTCATGGCATCCAACAGACCCACACTCTTCCCCACTCCCCACAGCAGAACGGCGTCGCAGAGAGCCGCATTCGCGAAATCACTAAGATCGCCCGCTGTCTCCTCGCTCACGCCTCCACCCCTCCTTCTCTTTGGGGCTATGCACTCCTTCATGCTACCCTCCTCCTCAACCTTCGCTCCCATCCCTGCCACACCGCCACTACCCCCACGGAGCTCTGGTCAGGGACCAAACCTGACGCTGCCGGACTTCGTGTTTGGGGTTGCAAGGCATATGTGCTCATCCCTCCACCTGAACGCACCCACGGCAAGCTCGCTTCTCGTGCCCTCGAGTCTGTCTACCTCGGCCACAACCGCGACTCGCCCGGTTACCTTTTCCTTCACCCTCCCTCCGGTCGCCTCATCCGCAGCATTGACGTTGTGTTTGATGAGACCACCCCATATTATTCCTCTCCACCACCAGACCCCCTCCCTCTTCCCACCCGTCCTCTCGCTTGGACCGACACCGTCCTCCCTCCCCTCCTCCCTCCAGCACCCCTTCTCCCACCCCTCCCCACTCCGCTTCCGCCACCCTCATCTGCCGATATCTATGATCCCACTGCTCCAGCATCCCCTGCACACTCCGCGGCTCCCTCTCCCTCCTCTCCTTCCTACTCTCCTTCTCATCCATCCCAACAGCCGCAGCAGCAGCCACAGGGGCAGCAGCAGCAGCAGCAGCAGCCGCAGCAGCAGCCGCAGGGGCAGCAGCAGCAGCCACAGCAGCAGCAACAGCAGCAGCCGCAGCAGCAGCAGCAGGGGCAGCAGCAGCAACAGCAGCAGCAGCAGCAGGGGCAGCCGCAGCAGCAGCCGCAGGGGCAGCAGCAGCAGCAGGGGCAGCCGCAGCAGCAGCCGCACCAGCAGCAGCAGGGGCAGCAGCAGTGGCCGCCGCAACAACCACAGGGGCAGCCGCAGCAGCAGCAACAACAGCCGCAGCAGCGGCCGCAGCAGCAACAGGGGGTCCAGCAGCAGCAGCAGCAGCAGCAGCGGCGGAGGGCGTCTGCCCGCTCCTCACCCTTCCTCCTCCCTCGCATGCACACCCGCTCTCTTGATCCCATCCTTGGCACACCGCCACCTTCCTCCCTCCACCAGCTCGAGGATTCCCATGAGGAGTTCGCCATGGTCCGGCACCACACTCCCTCTATCTTCACACTTTACCCTGACCTCTTCGGCGCTCTGATCCTTAGCGCGATCTCCGCTCCCACCATCTTCGTCCCCACCACCTTCCAGGAGGCTATCACCTGCCCTGACGCTGACAAGTGGTTAGCCGCTATCTTCCTGGAGTGTGAGGCTTTCATTCGCAACGACTCCTTTATCGACGTTCCCCTTCCCCCTGACGCCAACCTTGTCGAGGGCAAGTGGATCTTTCGAGTCAAACAGCTGCCGGGAGAGGAGCCAGTCTACAAAGCCCGCTATGTTGCCAAGGGGTTCACCCAGACCTGGGCTGAGGACTACTGGTTCACATTTGCCCCCACCCTCAGGCAAGCCACCCTACGCACCCTTATGGACATCGGTGCGCGTGACGACATGGAGATTGACTCCATGGACGTCTCCAACGCGTTCCTGCAAGGCGAACTGCACGAGCGCATCTTCCTCCGCCGACCTCCTGGGTTTCATGCGGCTTTCCCCGAAAACACCGTCTGGCAACTAAAGCGCCCGGTTTACGGCCTGAAGCAGGCACCACGAGAATGGCATGCGAAGCTGTCTGCTACTCTCCAGTCCCTTGGCTTCTCCCCCTCCCACTCCGATGCCAGCCTCTTCATCCGCTCCTCCCCCAGTCGCTTCTTCATCTCCGTCTACGTCGACGACATGATCCTGCTCGCCGACACCAGGGCTGACATGGATCATGTGAAGCGGTCACTTCAGGAACGTCTCAAGTGCAAGGACCTTGGTCCGCTTCAGAACTACCTCGGCATGGCTATCACCCGTGATCGATCCGCCCGCACCATCACCCTCTCCCAGTCCCACTACATCGGCCAGGTCCTGGAGAAGTTCGAGATGGCACAAGCCAAACCGGTCTCCACCCCTCTCCCCTTCGGCCACCAGCTTGCGCCACCCACCTCCCCCTCCACCTCCTCCCGGCCCTACGCCGAGCTTGTTGGGTCGCTGATGTACGCGATGATGTGCACTCGTCCCGACCTCGCCTACCCTGTCAGTGTCCTTGCTCGGTTCGTCGGCCCCGGCCGCCACACTGAGGAACACTGGACTGCCGCCAAGCGGGTCCTCCGCTATCTCCGTGGCACCAGAGACCACGCTCTCACGCTGGGTGGATCTTCCCCCCCCCTTCTCTCTGGCTTCAGCGACTCCTCCTGGGCAGACTGCCAGCCAGACCGCCGCTCCTCCCAAGGCTATGGCTTCACCCTCGGCAGCGGCCTCATCAGCTGGCGCTCTACCCGCTCCTCTGCCATCGCCCTCTCCTCTTGTGAAGCTGAGCTCTATGCTGGCACCATGGCCGCCCAGGAGTCCCGCTGGCTCTGCTTCCTCCTGGCTGAGCTTGGTGTTCCCCAGCGCTGCCCCACGCTCTGGTGTGACAATGCCAGCACCATCCATCTCACCCAAGACCCCGTGTTCCACGGTCGCTCCAAACACATTGAGCTCCGCTATTTCTTCATCCGTGAACTCGTCCAACAGAATCTCATTGCCGTTCGTAAGATCGCCGCTGAAGCCAACTTGGCAGATATCTTCACCAAAGCACTCCTTCGCCCTGCGCACTCTGCTCTTCTCCGCCTCATCGGCCTCGCTCCCCCAGGCGCGCCTTGATTCAGGGGTTGCTTCACTCAAGCCTTTCCGCATCTCTGCAGGTTAAGGGGTTGTGTTAGAATCTATCTTCTTGTGTAACCTGCATAGATGTTATAGGTTAGGCTAGAGTTAAGCACCCAAACTCAGTTTGGGTGTACAAACAAGGGTCACCCAGTTTGTAGGTTGGAAACCCAACCTTGGTCCAATTATTGGACCCCAAAGGTTGGGTTGGGTAGAATTATTGGTTCACTCCAATAATGTTGGCCCAACTCCAACTTGGCCAACATTATTGGACCCCACCAATAATCCCCCAACCCAACTTCTTGGTTGGGGTCCAATAATGCTCACCTAGGCTAGGATCCAACCCACTCCCTATGTAAACCCCCAATCTCCTCAATTCAATCATCAACTTCTCTTCAAACTATTGTTCTCACAGACGGAGCCAGAGGCAACAGGGAAAGAGGGGCACGCGGGGTGAGAAAAGGACATCGTAACAGGGTAGAGGGCAAGGGGGCAATGCAAAGAAGGGGCACATGGCACACCGCCCCTCTAACTTTCCCCATCGCCTGCCCTCACCCCACCACTCACCACTCGCCCTCCGTCCAAATGTGCTTCTGCTGGCCTCTCAAGCCCACGGCGCTATCGAAACACGTCACCACCCACGTACTCCGCCCCACTGCCTCTTCCCCCTCCCTCCCACACCCTTCCTCTTCCCCCCTTTCCTTTCCCTTTCCCTCCTACTCCCCCACTTCTTACGCGCCTCTCACTGGGAGGAGATCAAGGCGTGGTCGCTGTTCTCGCGCCTGCAGCACGTGAGGTCCTGAACACGCGGCACAGCGTCAGCTCCCGTTCCCCTTCCCTCCTCACGCCCTCCCCCCAGCCTCTGCTCCCCTTGCTTCGGCACTCACCTAGTGGAGATTAAAGCGTGGTCAGTGTTCTCGCGCCTGCAGCACGTGCTATCCTTGTACACGCGGCACAGCGTCAGCTCCCGTTCCCCTTCCCTCCTCACGCCCTCCCCCCAGCCTCTGCTCCCCTTGCTTCGGCACTCACCTAGTGGAGATTAAAGCGTGGTCAGTGTTCTCGCGCCCGCAGCACGTGCTATCCTTGTACACGCGGCACAGCGTTAGCTCCTGCACGCCGCCTTTTTGGCTCTTTCGCGGAAGCTTCCCGTGCAGCCAAAAGGGCGGCCACTGCCCGCCCTGCGATATGCAGCGCCCGGGGGGGACTGCGCGGCGGGAGAAAGGGGAGGAAGGGAGAGTGTCGGGGAGAAGGGGGTGGGGGGGGAAGGGAGGAGCGGAGGAGTTATGGGGGGCGGACTAGAGAACGGCAGTGGTGGGCGAGAGAGGGGGCGGGAGAGTGTGGGCGGGTCGGGGAGGACGGGGGCGGGGAAGGATGCGGGCGTGGGGGGAGAGTTGGGCGAGAAGGCGGCGGCGGGGTCGATTGGAAAGCATAGCCTGCTTGACAGGGCGGGCCGTAAGGTGCAGAATTGAGGGGAAAGGAGGGTGGGCAGTGGATTAGGGAGGTGGAGTGATGTGGTGCGAGAGAGAAGCGTGGGACGCGGAGGGATGATAGGCGGAGGCGGCGAGAGGCCGGTGCGACTCCGCGCGCCCTCCGATGCATGCGGAACGACCGCCGCAGGGGATAAGAGCGATTTGGCAAAAGGAGAGGAGAAAGGAGAGAAGAGAGGATAGACGAGGCGGGACGGGGGAGGCTGGCGATCGTGCGGTTGAGATGGAGGGACGAGGCCGGCACGACGAACCTGACGAATTCGATTTCCGCGACTCGCTAGAGACGCGGCGCGTCTTTTCCGCGGATTCAGCGGCGAAGGAGAGCGATGGTAGCAGCGACGCGGCGATAACGATCAGCGCGCACGCGCGCGCACATCGCGACGACAACAGGCGATCGGTCTCGACAGCTATCACAACGCAATTTCGCGGCCGGCGCGCTGTCGGCCGGCACGGAGGCCCGGGCATCGCGGATTTGCCAGCTGGAAGTGACGTGTCGGTCGGGTGAACGTCGAATAGAATGGGGTGAGATGCGATTGGATGAATTCCAACAGCCCCCCGATCTTTCGTCGGGTTGTGATTGGAGGCGTGAATTTCATCCGCGATATACACCTCAGCCAAGCCTAAGACAACTTGTGTATTCCAAGAAAATGGCAAAGGTAACATCTCGCCTTACATATTCAATGCAAGCTAGATTCGTCTTCTTTTCTTTTTGGTAGGCCGCACATCACCTGCACCTTCATTTGCACCATTGCGGGGCACACATTGCACGTGGGTCTGATGGACCAACCCCGGGGGCTGCACCATTGTCAGTGCTGCTTCGGCACCACAAGCATCCCCCCCACCTACACCCGCCGATTCCCCTCCTGCCGTGCCTTGAGCCAGACTTGCTGTGCAGCGGTCGTGCGCCTCCCTGCTGGCGTGAATGTGCTGTGTGTCGCATAGACCGTGCTCGTGTGCACTCCCAGTCCCATGCTCCGATGCTGCACAGTCCCTCACAGTGCCCGCCTGCTGTGGTGGATTGCACGCGAGGAACGCACAAGTGAAGGGACGCATGGCATGGCATGGGGCATGAGGAGATGGTAGCAGTGCACAAGAACATGGCGAACGGATGTAGTAGAAAAGGCAGTCAGAGCGCTTGTAAGGTGCAGATGAATCAATGGGACGTGAGGGGGGGGGGGGGGGGGGGGCAGGGAAAGGACGGGGGGAGGAAGGGAGAGAAAGGAGGGGATGGAGAGGGGGAGAGCGGGCGAGAGAAGAAGGCGAGCAGGTGAGGGCGGAGGTATAAGGGGAGGGGAGGGGGTGTGCAGTGTGTAAGGGGAGGCGGCGTACAGAAGGCGGGGTGGCGTGGGGGTGTGGTGGGGCGTGCAGCGCAGCGAGGTGTGATCGCACGCGAGCCACAGCAGCATCCATGGAGGCAACGCCAAAGTAGCACGGCGCACGGGGTGCGGGGGAGCTGTCGCTGGTGGCAAGGGTGGTGCTGCTGGTGGGAGAGGTGCTGCCGGGCTGCCTGCTGCTCGCTGCGGGGATCACGTCGCTGCTGGTGTCTATGTTGACTGCACTGCTGCTGCTACCTGCTGCCACGTGTTGCTGTGGCTGGGCGGCCTGCTGATGTGGCTGGGCGGCCTGCTGATGTGGCTGGGCGGCCTGCTGATGTGGCTGGGCGGCCTGCTGATGTGGCTGGGTGGGCTGCAGGCGTGAGTGTGGAGCAAGTGTGGGGATGGTGGAAGAGAGAGGCAGAGGTGGTGCCTGCGGGTGGGTGGGTGGGGAGGAGAAGAACCGAGGTATAAGGTCGAGACTGCAACATGCCTTGCACTGCATGGCTGCATGCATGGCTGCATGCGTGGCGGCAATGCATCAAGAGTCCAGCTCGAGAGTTCACCCGGTGTAGGGTGTATACTTGGGGGGTAGAGTGTAGTGAAGGTGGTGCGATTCAGGTGAAGCAAGGAGAGTGAGGGTGAGAGCAGGGGCGCACACCTGGGGACGCGGCGGTGGAAGGGGTGCCAGTGGCGGGATGCTGCCTGGCGGGATGCTGCCTGGCGGGATGCTGCCTGCTCGTGCTGGTACTGCTGCTGCTACTGGCGCTGCTGCGCTTGATGCTGAAACTGCGCCCGGTGAAGCTGCTGCTGTAGATGTTGCTGCTGCTGCTGCTGCTGCTGCTGCTGCTGCTGCTGCTGCTGCTGCTGCTGCTGCTGCTGCTGCTGCTGCTGCTGCTGCTGCTGCTGCTGCTGCCGCATGTGCCCCTTCATCCATCCCTGTGGGCGCATCTCCGTGCCTCGCTCTGTTGTCATCCCGCCCTCCACCCGTCTGCAAACCCGCCTGCTCCTCCGCCAGCCCTGCCACGGATACCCAGCAGTGCGGCAGCATGCACGACAGAACGGTTTCAAGCATCAATGCATGGTTGGCTGTCCAAATCACGTCATCCCATCTCACGGCACCTCTTTCTCTCCATCTTTCCTCTCCTATGCCTACTTCCGTTTCCCTCTCCAAGCCCTTGTCCCTTTTACCCCTTCTCCAATTCTCCCCGTTCCACCCAACCAAACCCCACTCCATCACTTGAAAAAACTTCATAATCCCCCCCCTCCCTCCCGCCCCCTTCCCCTAGTTACCCCCCGTCTCTCACGTCGGCAACGGACGGCCACGATTCGCCGCCGCTCCTCCAGCTTCGCCCACGTGTCCTCCATCGTCTCGTGCCCGGGCAGGAACGAAACTTTCAACGCGCTGCCCATGAATGGATACTCGTCCAGCTTTCTCTTTGCGAACCTGGGCAGTGCAAAGGAACAGACAGCATGGAAGCAGACACAATGAGAGGAGCAAGGACATGTGGAAAGGGCATGGTGTTCGACGATTCAGGCACGGCAAGCACAACGCACTGGAAATATACTTGCATCGCCACGCACTGCTATGTGCGTTTAAAATTTCATGGCTTCCGTGATCAATCCCATCCATGCGTAACCTCGAATGGTGAATCCAATCCTGGTATGCTGCATGCATCACCCTGCATGCATCACCCTGCATGCATCACCCTGCATGCATCACCCTGCATGCATGCAATGCATGGATCACCTGGCATGGTGCAGGTGGGTGAATTTGAGCCACACAACGTCGGTGAAGGGAGGTGCGTCCTCCTCGTCCATCATGCGGTGCCTGCCATGCCACGTCATGCCGTGCCATGCCACGTGGTGCCACGTCATGCGGCGGCGTGGTGGCATGGTGGAATAATGGAATAGTGGAATGATTGCACCAAACACGTGAAACAGCTTTAAAGACATGAAGGAATGCATGCATGCTTCAGTGATGCATGGAATGCATGCATGCTTCAGTGATGCACGGAATGCATGCATGCTTCAGTGATGCATGGAATGCATGCATGTTTCATTGACAAGGCATCAGCACGCGATGATGCCATGATACAGCAGGCGGCGCTGGCTCACACCCCCCCCACACTCAATCTCCCTCCCACTCACTCCCCCCCCAACTCACTCCCCCCCCCACTCACTCCACTCCCACTCACTCCTGCACAACTCACTCCTCGATGGGTCCATGTGCGGAGAACAGCCGCAGCAAGTCACCCACACATCCCAGCGCTGGCACGTTGCGCACCATCAGGTACCTGCAGTGAGCGGTGCGGTGGAGAGCGGTGCAATAGCGAGGCATGTTATGGAGTGGCATGTTATGGAGCGGTGCAATAGCGAGGCATGTTATGGAGCGGTGCAATAGCGAGGCATGTTATGGAGCGGTGCAATAGCGAGGCATGTTATGCAGTGGCATGTTATGGAGCGGTGCAATAGCGAGGCATGTTATAGCAAGGCATGTTATGCAGCAAAGCACAGCCACAAGCAGTGGGCAATCAGGTACGGTTACTGCCAAAGTTGCACATGAATGTGTAGGGAAATACCCATCCCATTTCATCCCATCCCATCCCATCCCATCCATCCCATCCCATCCCACACCTCAACACACCACACTACCCCACCGCACCTCGACTCCTCGTTCACAGTGTAAACGCGCACAGCCCTCTCGCGCCTCCCCGCCCGATACTCCGCGCGCGTGTGGCACACTTTGTCGTCTTCCTCCTCCTCGCCGTCCCACATGGCTTCGGCAGCGGCGGAAGAAGCGGCAGTTACGGCGCAGGTCAGCTTTCGGCGCTTCACCAGAGAGGAGAGCAGGACAGCGAGGGAGCAGGAGAGCGAGGGAGCAGGGCAGCGAGGGAGCAGGAGAGCGAAAGAGCAGGACAGCGGGGGAGCAGGAGAGCGAAAGAGCAGGACAGCGGGGGAGCAGGAGAGCGAAAGAGCATGACAGCGGGGGAGCAGGAGAGCGAAAGAGCATGACAGCGGGGGAGCAGGACAGCGAAAGAGCAGGACAGCGGGGAAGCAGGAGAAACAGCGCACAAGGTCCTGCGTCCGCGACCTGGCCTAGAGATCTCCGAGCGTGGCGGTGCTGTGAGTCCACTGAATTGGCGGAACCTCACGGTGACGGTGGTGACGTGGCGCGACTACGAATTCACGTCAGCACTCAACGATCACTTCATTGAACATGCGCCGTCACTGAGGTGATATGGAATTCGACCTGGCTTGACCCGAAGCTCGCGCTTTTCCCATGAACCTCGGCTCCCGCATCCCTCTCATCAGCCAGCCTACGCATCCCAGTTGAATTCGCGGTACAAGTGGGTTAGACTCGGCTTTTTCGGATTCCCATCCGCGCTAGCGCGTGCCATAGCCTCATTATCAGTCTCGCGTGCCTGAACAACGCAGGATACAGGGCGAGGCGAGCATGGCACAGGAGAAAAGGCACAGCAGCTCAAAAGAAAAAGCACAGCAGCTGCTGTGAAGGTGAGGGGAAAACGCAGCACGCAGCAAACAAGCCTGACCTCGGATCAACGGGCAGCCCGATCACAGCAGTGCGAAAAGAGAGTTGCGGTGGAACGACTGCGAAAATTTCGTCAAAATCAACTGGGCTGACCGAGTGGTGAGGAGGGGTTTGGGTAGGGACGTGGTAACCATCCAAGTGCCGTTCTTTTCGTTCGAGCCCAGATTTGCAGTGCGGACAATTTTACCAGAAAGCCACCTGCGAAACTGTGCGAAACTGCAACAGGTAACGTAACATTGAAACTTGCCTGCTGGAAAATAATTCTTTACACCCCACCCACCGACCACACCCCGACTGCAGGCAGTCGACTTCACTCTACACTCCACCCACGCCACGACAAGCCCAAGGCCGGCGAGCTGAAGGTGAGGTGAACTTCAGCGGGTAGGAAGGTGAGGCTGGAGTTTCCCTCCCAGCTAGGCCACTGAACTGAACTTCAGCGGGTAGGAAGGTGAGGCTGAGGCCACTGAACTGAACTTCAGCGGGTAGAAATTCCGACGCCTTTGGCGAGTCGCCGATGCTGGTGAATTCGGCGCAAACCCTAAACACATAGGGAGCCTCGGGTCGGGTAAGGGTTAGCATCCGTGGCTTGCGAGAGGCCGTAGCGCTCGAAAAGGCGGAATCCGCCTCAAGCCGCGGAACCTCTCATCTCGACTCCGCTCGTGGTAAATTTCTCCGCGCGCCGTCGCGCAAACTCGCTGCGCGCTTGCGACTGCTCCGCCATGCGGATTCTGGTGACAGGAGCCACGGGCTTCCTAGGCACGGCGCTTGTAGCGCGGCTCGTTGAACTGGGACACAATGTGAGGCTCCGTTATTGGCTTGTTCGCTATAACACCCATGTCGTGCTGGTCGTATGCGTGAACACGATGAGTGCAACGAGTAGGCGATTAAGTTACGCCGTTTGGAGTCTCGCGTGAGCAGCAGCGAGCCATATCACCAAGTCATCCCTTCTTCCCAAACCACGAGCGCAGGTTCGGGTGCTGGTTCGGCGCAGCAGCGACGTGTCGGACCTGCCGTTGGCGGCGGAGCGCGCGTACGGCGACGTGACAGATGGCGCGTCCGTATTGGCTGCAGCGGATGGCTGCGAGGCGGCGTTCCACCTGGCGGCGCTCGTGCAGGCGTGGTGGCCCGACGAACGCGCCTTCGAGCGGGTGAGACGGTCGAGCGGGTGAGACGGTCGAGCGGGTGAGACGGTCGAGCGGGTGAGACGGTCGAGCGGGTGAGACGGTCGAGCGGGTGAGACGGTCGAGCGGGTGAGACGGTCGAGCGGGTGAGACGGTCGAGCGGGTGAGACGGTCGAGCGGGTGAGCCGGTCGAGCGGGTGAGACGGTCGAGCGGGTGAGACGGTCGAGCGGGTGAGACGGTCGAGCGGGTGAGACGGTCGAGCGGGTGAGACGGTCGAGCGGGTGAGCAGATCAGACGGGCCGGTGAGAATGGCGGGGCAGTCGTGGCAGCGAGACGGGGCAGTATGGGCTTGTTCGGTGGGAGGGAGCGACTTGTTGAACGTGTGGCGAGGTAGGGAGATCAGCGAGGGAGGCGGGAAGGGAGTGATGGTGGCGAAGGAGAGGCGAGGGAGGGCTGCAGGAGCGGCTGCGGGAGAACGTTCCAGCGAGTTGGACCACGGCGGGGGTGAGTGAGGCGGATTGCGAGGACGGTTGGATATTTGCGCCGGCACCAGGGGGCACAGCATGGCACGCCGCTGCATGCGACGTGTCTGGATGCATGTGGGGTGCAGCGGGTGGCAGGATGGGCACGTGGGGGGCGAGGGGTCACGGCGGGAGCTGTTTAGTGCGAGCAGCAGGAAATGTGGTGTGACAGTAGGGAATGGGAGTGAGAGGAGAAATGGGGTTGAGCGAAGTAGAGAGGCGCTGACGTGGAGCCATGCATGCAAGTCAATGCACGACCAGCCATGCCGGTTACAATCCCTGCCCCATGCACGCCATGCCGTACCATCCGCTGCACCCTCGCAGGTGACAATGGGGCCGGGCTGGAGAACATGCTACAAGCGCTGCGAGAGGCGCCACCTGTGCCATCCATGCCATGCCATGCCACGCCATGCCATGCCATGCCACCCACCCCACCCACCAGGTGAAGGTGGGCGGGCTAGAGAACATGCTACAGGCGCTGCGAAAGGCGCCCTCTTTTGAGTCAACTCAAAAGCTGCCGCATGCATGCCACACCATCCCATGCATGCCATGCCATCCCATGCATGCCATGCCATCCCATGCATGCCATACCATCCCATGCATGCCATACCATCCCATGCACGCCATACCATCCCGCGCACGCCATACCATCCCTTGCAGGTGAACGTGGGCGGGCTGGAGAACATGCTGCAGGCGCTGCGAGAGACGGAGTCGCTGCGTCGCCTGGTGTACGTCTCGTCCTTCTTCGCCCTGGGGCCCACCGATGGCTACATTGGCGACTCTGACCAGGTACTCGCACGTGAAACATGCAGGAGACGCTGCCAGAGAGCTCCGCATCTGCATGCATACGCTCCGTGCCCTGTGTCCCGTTGCCTCCTGTGTTGTGCCCTATGTTTCCATGCTCCGTGTCTATGCCCCCATACCTTGTGGCCCCCATGGCGTGTGGGCCCCACACCTTGTGGCCCCCATGCCCCGTGGTCGCCATTCCTTCCCGCGCAGGAGCACAACGGGCGGGACTTCTGCACGGAGTACGAGCGCGTCCAGTGGGCGGCGGACAGACAGAGACGATGGGTGGTGGGAGACCAACGCAGAGTGTGCAAACCCTCAAACCGTGCCTCGTTCCCTCCTCTCCTCGCAGGAGCACAAGGGCCGTGATTTCTGCACGGAGTATGAGCGCACCAAGTGGGAGGCGGAGCGCGTGGCGAGGCGGGCGGTGGAGAGCGAGGGGCTGGACGTGGTGCTCGTGTATCCGTGCGTGATCTACGGGCCCGGCAGGATCAGCGCCTCCAACCTTGTCGTCAAGATGGTGAGGGGCATGGCATGGCAGCACGGTGGTAGTGAGATGGTATGGGAGCCAGTGCCAAGCGAGGGCGAGGGGCTGCACGTGGTGCTCGTGTGCCCGTGCGTGATCTATGGGCGCGGCCGCATCAGTGCTTCTAACCTGGTCGTCAAGATGGTACGGGGCAACCACCATGGGAGAGGTTATGTTGCTTGCAGGTTATGTTAACTCTTGTGCGCTCTCCCCGCCCTCCCTAACCCTGCCCCGCCCTACTCCACCATCCTTCTTGCCAGACTCCTCCTTTCGGTTTCCTCCCTCGCTCATGCTTCTCCGACCAATAGTTCTTCTCCCACCCTCTTTCCTGTCCCCCTGTCCTCATCCGCCCCCCTTCCCACCCCTATGCCACACCTTTTCCCCGCCGATTTCGCACTTGTGGCTCACATCCCATCCCATCCCATGCCACGCCATATCAGGTCGCGGACCACCGTCCTGCGCCATCCCACCCACACCACACCCCCCCTGTCGCGGACCACTTTCTGTCCGCCATACCATGCCATGCTCGGCCTGCTCGCCTCAAACTCCCCTCCATCCTCCCCTGCCCCCGTGTGGCTGCCACGCCATGCCACCCCCCTCCCACCTCCCTTTGTCCCCCATGCCATGCTATCAGATCGCCGACCACTTCCAGGGGCGGTTACCCGGCCTGTTGGGCAGCGGCACGCGCCTCAACAACTTGGTGCACGTCAACGACGTCGTGCTGGGGCTGCTTGGCATCTCGCCGCCCACGCATCCCACTCAGTTGCTGACCGCTTTCAAGGCCGCCTACCCAGAGTTCTGGTCAACTCAAAACTTCCCCGCACCCCCATCCGCCCCTTTCTTTCTGTGCGCCATACTATGCCATCCCATGCCGTGCCATCAGATCGCCGACCACTTCAAGGGGCGGCTACCCGGGCTGCTGGGCAGCGGGACCCGTCTCAACAACTTCGTGCATGTCAACGACGTGGTCCTCGGCCCCCATGCCATGCCATCCCACCCAAACCCCCCCAGATTGCGGACCACTTCCAGGGCCGCCTACCTGGGCTTCTAGGCAGCGGGACCCGGCTCAACAACTTTGTGCACGTCAACGACGTGGTGCTGGGCCTGCTCGCCGCCCTCAACCGCGGCAAGCCCGGGCGGCGCTACATCCTGGGCGGCGAGAACGCGTCCATGCTGCAGCTCTTCCAAGCCGTGCACCGCGCCACCGGCAAGCCCCCCCCGCGCCTGCGCCTGCCGCTATGGCTCGTGGCCGTGCTGGGGTGGGTGTCGGTGCTGGTGGCGAAACTGGGCGGGCCCATACCCATCTTTACTCACCAGGTGCGTGTGTGTTGTGTCTTGGCCTGGGGTGGTGCCACGGGACCATGGATTCGTGTGGGCCATTGGGGTGGTGATTCGGGTGCTTGTCTGGGGTGGCTGGCTGGGGGCCTGTGATATGGTTGTGGCTGGCTGGGGGCCTGTGATATGAGCCCACAGCTGCCTGCATTCTAGCGCTGCCCCCCTTCATGCTCGCCCCCGCCCTGCTTCTCCCCGTTCATCTCACTCTCTTCCCTGTCTCTCCTCTCACTTCCCTTTCTCCCACCCTTCCTTTCTTCCTCCTCCGCGTGTTCGTCCCTTACCTCTCCACTCACCCCAACCCTCCCTCCCCTCCATGCCCGCAAATCCGCTCTCCCCACTCTTCCCCTCCCCCTCCCTCCCCCCAACCGCCAGTCGGTGCGGGCGTTCAACCACGACTGGGCGTACAGCAGCAAGCAGCACGACTCTCCCCTCCATGCCTGTAATCCCGCTCTTCCCCCATGTCTCTCCCCCTCCCTCCCCCCAACCGCCAGTCGGTGCGGGCGTTCAACCACGACTGGGCGTACAGCAGCGAGCAGGCACAGCAAGACCTCGAGTACTCACCGCTCTCACTGGACGACGGCCTTGGAGACACGCTCACGTGGATGCGCGGCGTGGGGGCTATCAAGTACTAGGGCAGGGGGCAGGCAGGACACATTGGGCATGCATGGTTGGGTTGGGTGCAAATGTGCCATGTGCCATGTGTCCCCAACTCTATAGTTCTCGTCCCTCTTGCTGGAGTAGGCCTGGGAGACACGTAGAGTGGATGTGTGCAGTGGGGTCTATCTATTCTATGTCTATCTAGTACCGTGCTAGGGAAGGTGGGCACCGGCCACGCATTCAAGTGTCCTGCCGCTCTCACCGGAGGGGCTTTGAGGCATGCACACATGGATGTGTGTGGTGTGGTGGGTGGGTGGGTGGGTGGGTGGGTGGGTGGGTGGGTGGGTGGGTGGGTGGGTGGGTGGGTGGTACCAAATGCTTGTGGCATGCATGACGTGCACTATGTGAGTAATCCGCAGATCTTGCTTTGCATGTACATTCTTTACAGACATTTGAATCTGAACCAGCATACCGTATTACACCCTGCGATGCCACAACTTTCACGGATGGTTTTGCGACCCTTTGAAACCCTTCGGGCTTCTAGGCTCTACTCTATACTACACCCCTCAGAACCCTGCGAACCCCTTGGAAGCCCCTTTGAACCCCTTGGCAATGACGTATATCTCGCGGGACGAGGCGCGGGTGGCCTTGGGGCGAAGGCGCGTTACTGATGAGAAGAGCTGCCTGCACTCCGCCACGTACGCTGGGGGTGTTCGGGGGGGAAGGGGGGGGGGGGGGGGGGGGAAGAGGTGGGGGAGGTGGGGGAGGTGGGGGAGTGGGGGAGGGTGCTTTTGAGGCGCCTCAAAAGTCGCCCGGGTGGCCTTGGGGCGAAGGCGCGTTACGGATGAGAAGAGCTGCCTGCACTCCGCCACGTATGCTGGAGGTGTTGGGGGGAGGGGTGGGGGGGGGGGAGGGGGATTTCAGAGGGCGATGGGTTGCGATGCGAGCCACGGATGGTTGGGAAGGAAGGTTGGGTGCAAGAGAGGGAGGAACGGGGTGCAGCGCAAGGGCCAGGACGAAGCAGCAAGCATTTGTGCCCCCACTCCCCCTTCTCCACCCATGCACTGCCCCCACTCTCCCTCCCACCATGCCTGGGGTATCTCCACCCCTGCCCACCCCTGCCCACCCCCACCCCTGCCCACCACTCTGTACCTGGAGTGTCGTCACCCTCCAGCAGCTTCACCACCATGTGTCCCCCCACAGCCAGCACTCCCCCCTGCGCTGCCAGCACACCCCCCTGCGCTGCTGCCCCTCCCTCCCCACACCCCTCTGCTGATCGCCCCCCCACTTGTTGATCCCCTTGCACGCGCGCACTTAGTCCCTCTGCCCACCCCACTGCTGCTACTGAGGCCGCCCCTGCCGCTGCCCTCTCTGCTCCTGCTGCTGCTCCGCCCTCTCTTGCTGCTTCCCCTGCGGGTTCCCTTGCACCTGCGCCTCTGCTCCCACCCCCACCAGTGTCAGGATAGGCTGGGTCTAGATGTGAGCGGTTGTGGGTCGATGAGTGTGGTTGTGCAGATCGTGTGTGAAAGGATTCCGGTGGGGATGGGTGGGAGGTTTGCGGGTCAGTGTGCAACAGGTGGGAGTCGTCTTGTTGTGAGTGCGTGTGGTGGTGAGGGTGGGTGCTGTGCGGTTCCGGGTGTGTGTGGAGGGGTTGGGCTGCGAGAACGAGAGCGCGGAGGGCGAGGGAGTGGGAGGCGGCGACGTCAGAAGGGGAGGCGCCCGAGGTGGATGGTTACATGTCTGATAGCAGCGTGGTGAAGCGCGGTGCTGGGGATGAGGAGTGGGGCTGGAAGGGGTGGGGAGGCGAGGGATTGGATAGGGATGGGGAGGGGAAGAAGGAAAGAAGCAGTTGAATGCATCAGAGGGGGAGGCGCCCGAGGTGGATGGTTACATGTCTGATAGCAGCGTGGTGAAGCGCGGTGCTGGGGATGAGTGGGTCTGGAGGGGGGAAAAGGGGAGGGAAGGGGAGGGATGGTATGGGGATGGAGGGAGAAGAGGAGGGACGGAAAGAGGGGAGAAGCAGTAGAATGGGTGGAGATGAGATTTGGGGGGCAAATCTAAGCCAGGAACATAGTGCAGTGAGGAGAGGGGAAGGAAGGGGGCTGGAGTGGGGGGAAGGAGAGGGGTGTGATGAGGATGTTTGGGGTGTGGAGGGAGGAAACAAACAGGTGAAAGGGTTGGTGCTGGCATGAGGCAAGGGAACGATGACGGTGCACCGTGGGCGGGCATGTGACACAGCACAGCACAGACGACTTGTGAGACGTCTCAAGAGCAGGTTCGTGCCCAGGGGAGTGGTGGAGGACGAGTGGGGCTTCCAGGTGATGGGAAGGGATGGGGAACGGAAGGAGGGCGAGAAGCAAGTGAAGGGGCTGGCACGAGAGGAGTGTGGAGTGGCGCCTGGAGGCAGCAACGACAGCACAGCCGAGGTGGCAGCTGTGAGCGGTACGAGCGTGCAGTTGCTGCTGTGAGGCACTGAAACTGTTGTGCAGGAATGAACGTGCGCGCAAACGTGGTGAGTGCGAGGCGAGGGGAGAGGCGAGGGAGGGAGAGGGTAGCAGCAAGGAGGAAGGAGGAAGGAGGGGCGTGCCTGGAGGGAGGAGAGGAGGCGCAGCAGGAAGAGCGGCGAGACGGCGAAGGCGTCCGCCTGGATGGCCCGCACTCGCCTGTCGCACCAGCGCTGCGGCACTGATGTCGGCTGGTGGGAATAGGGGAGGAATGGGGGGGAACGGTGGGTGAAGGGGACATGGTGGGAGGGGGTTGTGGGGCGGGGTCGAGAAAGAGGGGATTCATACAAGGAGGTTTGACACCTGTGTGGGAAAGACGAAATATCGGAAGTTGAAACCAGACAAAAGTTGCGAATGTGGCAGGAAAGGTGGCAGCGCATGCACCTGAATGTCGACGCCAACGACACACCCGCCTTGACTGATGGGGCCCAGGGCCTGACATGCCACCTGCGATGCAGGGGAGGCATGTGCACACATGGATGGCTGGCATGAAAGGCATGGGAGCGAGCACGTATGGTGATGGCATTATTTGAAACAAGGTGATTTTTGAGGCATGTGAAGGATGGGTCAAGTGGATCATATGATAGCGCACCGCTGCTGATACCCTTGATGTGCTGTGCTGCCATGCCGCATGCTTCAGCAACAGAAATAGCAGCATGCGGCACATGCCCCCCATGGCAGCACATGCCCCCCATGGCAGCACATGCCCCCCATGGCAGCACATGCCCCCCATGGCAGCACATGCCCCCCATGGCAGCACATGCCCCCCATGGCAGCACAGCACACACCATGATACGCATGAGCGAACGGCCATGATATGGGTATTCAGGCATGCATGCCTCCTCAGTTGCATCAGTGATGCCCCCACCACCCCGCCCCCACCACCCCCCACCACCCTTCCCCATCACCCGCCCCCATCACTCTTCCCCACCACCCTTCCCCATCACCCCATCCCCATCACCATGCCCCCACCAACCACGTGCCTGCAGCCATGCCCCCGGGCAGCACCCCAGATCCAGCACCGCGCCTCCCCTCTTTATCACCACGTGCCCCCATCACCACGCATCACCACGCATCACCGTGCATCACCACGCATCACCACGCATCACCACGCATCACCACGCATCACCACACATCACCATGCATCACCATGCATCACCATGCATCACCATGCATCACCATGCATCACCATGCATCACCATGCATCACCATGCATCACCATGCAACCACCACGTGCCTGCAGCCATGCCCCCGGGCAGCATCCCAGATCCAGCACCGCGCCTCCCCTCTTTATCACAGCGTGACGCCGCTGCAAGTCCTGCAGCTGGGGGTGGGGAGGGGGGAAGCGCAGGCGGAGGGGAGAGGGGAAGGGGGGAGAACGGGGGAATGAGTTGTGTATGCGCTGCACCTCCTGCAGCTGTGGGGCAGGGGAGGAGAGGCTAGGGTGGGAGGAGTGGTGGGGGAACGGGATGGTTGGGGGAGGAGCAGGATAAGGGGAGAAAGGAGGGACGGCGGGGGTATAGGGGGACTCGGTGCGAAGTGCGGATCCGCTGCAGCAATTTGCGTCCCTTCACTGGCGGAAGGAGGGTGCCCGCGGGGCAGGCGCGGGAGGGGGAGAGAGCGGCGGAGGCAGGGTAAGGCAGGGGAATGCGGGCAGTTCGCCCTCGCACGCGCAGTCCGCTACAGCTGCGAGTGCGCTCAGCACGCGGCAGGTGCGCCAACGCTATTTGCGGACACGGGGGACAAAGGTCGATGCGGGACTCCCTGTCGCGGCGCCGCTCACGGGTCACGCGAGAGCGCACCTTGAACGCGGAGCGCGCGACGTAGCCGAGGCGGCGCGCCTCCTTGAAGAAGAAGTCCTGCGGCGTGAAGCGCGCCATGGCCGCTGCGCATGCCGCTGGGAAACGCGACGTAGGGTGGATGTGGGCGGAGGTGGTACACTCAGCGAAGCTTTTGTGGGTGACTGAGATGGTAACTCAGCCATTGAATGATTTCGCGTGTAAGATTTGTGGTTACCAAAATACCTTTCCATGACGATATTTTTCCACAATGCGTGTACTGCTTGGCGCTAAAGACATTCCTTTGGAAAGAGTACAATAAGGAATATAAATCACAGTAAACAGCAACAGCTAGTACAAATCAATGCGCAAGAGATTGACAAAGGAAATCTATGTAGAAGATTCAACACAACGAGCAGTTGCGCTGATGCTTATTTGAAGCTCGCTAAAAACAAATCCCTTCTCCGGAGGAAAAAAATATCGAAGTATCTCAGGCGTTGCTTCGCATCTTGCCATTACGCCAGAGCCTTCATGACTGTGAGTGTCTGCACGTGTTCCAGGAAAATGCTCCATGGCCCGTCACCTACAAGGAGCGTGTCGCCGTCGGTGTCGGTGTAGGTGAGCTGCCAGGGACACGTGGCACCCTCTGAGGCCTGCTGCCCCGGCTGCTGCAGGGGCAGCTGCAGCATGGCTGCACACGTGGCGTACAGCGATTGGAAGCTGCCGATGCCACTCAGATCCACCGTGCGCATCACTGGGCTTCCCTCCACCCGCAGCTGCGTCAGGGGAGCATGGGGGAGAGGCGGGAAGAAAGAACGGCGGGAGGAAAGAGCTCAAGGTGAGGGGGGTGAGAGGGTGGCATACGTCCATGCATTCATGCATGCACACAACCATGCAACCATCCTTCCCCTTGCCTCGATACACTTCAAACTCTCATCGCCTCACCTTAATCCGCCTCCTGTGGGCCGCCCGGGACGGTGAGGGAGACAGCTTGCAGGGCGGCGCAGGCTGCTTGGATGGGGAAGCCGTGCTCTCCGACGCCCCTGCTGCCGCCTGCTCCCCACTCGCCGCCCGCTCCTCCATTGCCACACGCTCAACCTCCCGGCTGCTGGTGCTCCTGGGGGTGCCGCCACTGGCAGAGCTGGGGGAGGAAGGCAGCGTGAAGAGACAGCCGGGAGGAGCACCCACCACACCAGTAACCCCAGCAGCACCACTAGCATCAGCAGAAGCACCAGCAGCATCAGCAGAAGCAGCAGCAGCAGAGGTGCGTGCAAGGGGCATGGCAAGGTCGCTGTCAAGAGTGTCCGTCCTCTCAGGCCTTTTAAGCCTCTCGGGTCGTTGATCGTGCAGCAGGCGGGCAACGTCCGACTCGGAGTGGCAGGCGTGGCGCAGCACAGGCAACACAAGGCCTGTGGTTCGGCGGCGCTTGAGGCTCAGAGAGGAGTGGTCGGAGGGCGGCGAGGTGGTGGCGGAGGCGAGGCCGAGAGAGAGTGTGAGATGCACCGCTCCGCCCTCCTCCTGCTGCTCCCTCTTCACCCCGCCCTGCCTGGCGCTGGCAGGAGCATAGGCTGTGAAGCCCCCGGGAGCAGTGAGGGTTCGCGGGAAGGCGGGACGAGGTGCGGAGGGAGATGCAGTGCCAGCACCGGCTGTAGCAGCAGCTGTCGCAGCGGTGGCAGGGGTGGCGGTTGTAGCGGACTCCCGAGACCCGCTGTACTCCATGGCAGGCTGGGATTGCGACCAAACCATCGCTTCAGGCTCTGTGTGGCCAGGTTCGGAAGGCAGGGGTCGTGGAGGGAGGGAGTGGTTAGGCAGGAAGGAGGTGAGGGGGGTGTGAGAGAGAGGGGCGGTCGAGGAGAGGCGCAGAGGGGTGGGCCCCCAGCTGCTGCCGTCTCCATCTTGTCCCGTTGTGAAGGGGGCGGCAGGGGCGGCAGCAGGGGGAGCAGCAGCAGCAGGGGGAGCAGCAGCAGCAGAAGGGATGGAGAGAGGCGGCGGCAGAGAGAGGCGTGGGGGAGGCGGGGCCGAGTACGACAGCAGAGCCGTGCTGCCAGCAACGGTGGCGATAGGAGGCACCGAGGCGAAGGTGGTGGTGATGGGTCCAGAGGCGGAGGAGACATAGAAGGAGGAGCAGGGGTGGGCGAGGGCGCGCGCGTCGTCAAGCAGCCAAGGGGAGAGGCGCGAGGGCTTCACTGCCCCGTCCGTGTCGCCCCACTTGATCTGCACGGAGCGCCAGGGCGAGGAGGGCCACGTGGCAGAGGGCGAGTGGTGCAGCGAGAGCACGGTGCCACGTAGGCGGCGCGTGGCGAGGTCGTCGGTCTCAAGCGTGAGCCGCACCTCGCTGCCCGGCTGTAGCGCCGCCTTCACATGCAGCCCGCGTGTGAAGTCGGTGAGCGGGATGACAAAGGGCGATGATGCGCTCACCCTGCCATGGTGGGCGAAGGGCAAGGGAAGGAGAGAAGTTAGGGAGGAGCGAGGTGTGGAAGCTGAATGGCCAAGGTTGAAAGCTGAGCTGACTATGCATGACACGAGCTGACTCACGAGCTGACTCAGCACGGTTGCGAGTTGACTTACCATGGGTGGAAGGTGACAGAGAAGGCGGTGCGGCGGCTGTAGCTGCGAGCAGCGGTGGCCAGCACAGCATCAGCAGACGCTACATCCGTGCCACCTGGGGATGCTGCGGGGTGTGCCGCACCGGGGTCAGCCATGCCGTCAAGGGCCGACCGCTGCGCCTGTAGCTGCGCCTGTAGCTGCGCCTGTAGCTGCGCCTGTAGCTGCGCCTGTAGCTGCACCTGCCGCTGCGCCTGCAGGGCCGCCATGGCTGCCTCGCTGCGCCGCACCGCCACCTTGAGCGCACCATGCCGGTTCCTGTGGGGGTGAGGTTGGGGGGAGAGGGAGAAAAAAGGGCGAGGGGCGCGGTGAGCTGGGTGAGGGATGCACGGCGCTGTGCTGTGACGCCTGGGAGGCGAATCAGCTGAATTTCACCTGAAGAAACACCTGAGCGCACCTGAGGAAGACGATGCGGTCGCCAGCAGCGAGGCCCCAGGTGGCGGAGAGAACGCTCCAGCCGGTGGTGAGGAGGTGGCGCTTGGGCGTGCCGCGGTACACGTGGCGGAAGAGCCACTGGTTGCCCAGCACGTCCGTTGCTGTGATGCGCTGCGATGGCACCGACTGCGTCATGTCCTGCACCGCAACGCATCGCATCGCACCAACGCACACACAGAGAGAGCAAAGGGAGGAAAGAATTAAGTGCAATGCGATGGGAGAGTGCACACACGGACATAGCACGGAGAGGAGCGGAATCATGAGCGCACGACAGTCAAATCAGACGCTGAATCACGATCCCGCGGCGGACCATTATGGTGGCGGAAGCTGAGGAGAGGGGGGGCACACCAGGGGGGGAAGGCAAGCCTCGGCGGCCTTGCGCGGGATGGAGAAGCCGCCATGGGTGGACGTGTCGCTGGTGGACAGCCGCTTGCAGCTCACGCGGTCCTGCTCCGTGCGCGCGTACAGCACGCGGCTTCCGCTCGCCGCCGCGCCCGCGCGCGATGCCCGCGCCTGCTCCTCCGCCGCCTCCGCCTGCCAATGGGGACGGGAAACGCCGAGAGGGAGCGGCAAGAGGGGGTACGAAGGAGTGATGGCTCAGTAATCGACGAAACGCGGAATAACAGATTGGAGAATTGACAGATTGTGTTCTGCTCGAGTGAATTGACGACAGCGGGAGGAGCAGATGGACGTGGAGAGCGTCGACGCGCGGCGATACCTCTTGGATGGGCTGTAGCTGCATGGTGGCCAGAATCTCGTGCGTCTCGACGTCGATCTGTAGCACCACGGACTCCAGCCGGCAGAACATGTGGCTCGGGGGCAGCGCGGCTGTAGCAGCGTCGCTGCCTTCGTCGTGCGAGCTGCGAGCGCCGCCTTCGCCCGCACCGCTGCCGGCGCTTCCGCCGGCGGAACCGCCGTCTCGCACTGCTGTCGCGGCTGCGGCGGATGCTGAAGGCGCATTGTGTGGCGCCGCATGTTGCGGATCCCACTGCCGTTGCGCTTCGTCGGACGCAGCGCAGGACGTGCTTCGGGTCTGCGAAGACGAGAGGATCAATGGAGGGACGAATTTGCACGGCAATTGGTCGCTACGCCAAAACTGTGCAACGTGTGAATTGTGTGAAAAATGAAATCTGGTTCCGAGTACTACCTCAGCCAGTAATTTTTGCTGCTCCACGTGTCCTTCCGGAAAATATACAACGACAGATCCGACGGCTGGGAGTGTCACGAGGGGCCCGGCGCACGCGTGCCACAGCTCCACGTCATCAATTGCCCGAACGGTCGCTCCCTGATTCTGCGCCGGCATTTGAGGCGCAACCGAAGGAGCCGAGGCGAAATTCGGCGCCGTTTCGTCGCTTGAAGAACCCGGCTGAGACGGAACGCGAAGAAGTTCAGCGGCGTGTCGCGTCGACGAGTCGCTGGATCCATCATGGCTTTCGCTGTTCAGCGTGAGGGGCGCCGGAAAATTCGGGGAGGGGGCCTTTAGCAATTGGACAGAGTCGTCGGACGATTGGCAATGGCTTAAACCGATGGGCTTCCAGAACGAGCCGAGGCGCTGAGGAGGGGAAACGCTGGAGGCAAAGCCTGAGGCATTTCTGGCGCTGGTGACACATTGCGGAACAAACGCCGCAGCGGTGTCGCTGCTGGTGACAGCGGTGGACATGGCGGTGCGAGCGTGAGAAGCGATGGGAGGAGAGCTTGAGAGGAGCTAAGTAATTTATTTCTGGAGTGAAGTTACAGCTGGTTGGGGCTACCACAAATAGATGCGGCTAGATGAACCAGCTTAGGAGCGGGGAAGGGTAGCAGTGGCTGAAGCGGGGAGACAGGAGGGTGCGCGGAGGCAGGGTGGTTCTGCGGAGAACGAAAGAAATCCCGCCGGGATACTGTTGCGGATGTTGTTTCTGTTGACCTGGCTCACAGTATGCCCGTCTGTATCGTTGTTTTGCACAACAATATTTTACCCCAACCCCTTGAATGTCTAGATTTCCGAGTTTTCTCGGGATCAATGCAGATCAGACCCGGTCTGGACCACGTCCTTAGGACGTGTTGCAATTCGCGGTGCACTGCATCGGCTCGGCTCGAGGCTCGGGATTAGAAATGCCCCAGGAAAGCAAGTACCCGTAAAAAGTTTCCTGAAACGCGAAAAAACATTTGATGTCCCCACATAAACTTAGCAAATAATTCATTGGTTCATTATCTTGAAAAGATTTATTTTGCCGAATTAGGCCTCCCGCCTGCCTGGAGCCTTCCAATCGTTCCGAGCCGATGCAGTGCGTCGGTAATTGCGACACATCCTTATTTGGCTGTTTTCAGTTTGAATACATCGACCAGGGGCAAAGTGGTCGTGTTTCCCTTTCACCTGTATGAACACATTAAGTGTTGGTTTCGTGATGTGTTTTTATATCACCGTTTCAGGCTTTTACTGCCTACAAGGGCAGAATGCAAAATATATCAGACGGATCGAACTACCAAGGTGCCCGAAATCAAAGAGAATGGAACGGAACCGCGAACTGAGACAGGCGCTGCAGAGTAAAGACGGGGATCACTCCGCCCCGCACATCAACCGCCAAGCGTCGTGAGACATGGTTCACTTCTGTACGCTTCCGCTCAGCCGTCCTGTGAGCGGAGAGCGATGATGAGCAGCGAGCACCTCCTCCGATTCCACGATTGATTTGGGTCTGTTCTTCACGTGTCTGGTAGGATGGACATGGACAACTTCGACTGACAAAGCCGCACGGGTGGCTTCCCTCCGATTCGGAAACACAGAACTGTACAGCACAGCACAAAACAAGATGAGCCCGCACTGTCACCTCAGTGGAGCTTGTACAGTACTAAACATGGCTCTTAGCCATTAGAAAATTCTGGAGGTCAAACCCCTAACGTAAGTTTTCCTCCCATGTCTAGCACACTCGAAATAAACATTGATATTAGCGATCCAACGACACACATTTGGCTGGCGGATGTCCGATAACGACTGAAAATCTCCGCTACTGTATTGGACTGACACGGACGAGATCCTTTCCGCCAAACCCAAATCCCCCCATTCCAACTTCCCTCCGCCCCTCACCTTCTCTGGTGCTCAATTCAGCACATTGCTAACTGAGTACCGAGACAATACGTTCTATCACCCCACCCCACCTCGTTCATCGCACTGTTCTTCATGTTGCCTGGGCTTACGGAAGCGACTCGACTCGAACAGTCGGCTCCGACTCGCACAATACGGCTACAACTGACACAATTTGCCGATTTATGAAAATTGTTACAGTACAGTTCCTTCACATGCCCGCCTTTGGAGGCTACACCCTGAATTTACACATTCGAATGTTTCGGGTGTTGGGTGATACCTGCTGTGTACACCCTCATGAGGGTAATGGTGGAGGTCCAGTGAAGTACAGTATTAACCAAGTACAGTACCAAACAGCTAGAGCGCCACAAGAAAAAAACACACTGTACATCGAACGGGCTACACGCCTGACAGCGCACCTGCCAGATCCAAAATACAGTCTGGCGTGGGGGCACTTCGAAAAATGGGACTGTATACTGTAACAACGAGCAAAGGACCGTTGCTATTCAGCAGACTAGTGAATTGTTGCCGTTTGTCAGGCATACTGTAGTCAGTATTCTTTTTGTCCTCGCATTATGTGAGCATCGCCACCAGTTCCGATGTCCATCATGTCTGGCCATTCTAGCACTTTCCAACGTCATGAGTATGGCGAGGTCACAGTGGTTGGTTCAGGTGTACCGAGTCGTAACTACCCCCAGATAATGTCCCACAGTGCTGTTTTTAGACGGAAGACTTCTTCAATGTTGCAGCCGTCTCTCACCACCCAAAGAATAGACAGAGTGCCAACTGTAATCAATTGTCGTATAGCAATCTCAGATTCATATGTACAGTAAAAACTGTTCAGCATGAAATGCACGTACCAGCTACCAAGAGATTATTTGATTCTGTGGATTTTGCAACTGACCGATGAGACACAGAACGAGACTCGGGGTCGGGTCGGGCACTCCGGGCAGGGAGGGAACGGGCAATGCCCGCGCAGCCAGCAGCACGTCGGTGGATTTGTTCAGCCCGCTTTTGCTAGCCAGTTGTGTGGTACACCTAACCACCGCTATTTTCTTTCGGTCTATCTTCAACCCCCACGTGTGCAAAGGGGTAGGCACCCTTCAAAACGTTTTTGACCGAGGGTTGTGTCGGACGTCATACGCTCTACGCAGAGTTAGTTCCTGACTCCTGAAAGCTACGCAATGGGATGCGCAACAACAAGCAGACTCCACACGAGCCGAAATTGTCTTACACTCGCCCGATTGAAATCTCCATTTGATGTCATTCATAGTCCCCTATAACGAGGTTTCTAACAGAAAACCCCAAAAGCTGGGCAGGGATTACATGAAAATCGGGAACAGTGCCAAGGTCAGAAGTTGAAAATAGCGGTGGCTAGGTGTACGCACGGTGTCGCCTCACTTGTCCCGCAACAACCCTGGGCCGAACCTAAAAATAATGGAATGCCAACCAAACACCCCGGCCCAGTTCGGCAGGCATTAAAAAAACGGTTTCCCCGTATGGGCTACAGTAAACCGACCACCCTGGAACCTTCTTTGATAAGCGCGCGAAAGGTTATCTAGGCTCGATATAAGCGGATCATCGCCGAACCAGACAATAATGGAATGCCAGCCGAACACCCCTTTTAACGCTGGCATTTTTCACAAGAGGAACCTTCTTCGAACCCTTTTTCTCAGGCAAACTGTCCATTTTCTCATCCGCCGCACCATGCGGCCTCGAGGCCCCGCACCATGCGGGGGATCATTGACTCGGGGAAATCCAACTTTGCCCTGAAAAAAACAAATCTCGGTCTTTCTCACCCCTCTTCGTGCCCGCTGGAAAATCGCACATCACCAACACACCATCTCTAACACATCGAACGCACAGTATGCCTTGTGCGATTATTTTCGGCGTCCACCGCTGCTTTGCGAGGCTGCCCGGGCTGCCCGTACAGTGATTCCACGCTCTATCAGTGCAGCTGCATACGGGCTTCCCCGAAGTGTCATTTCCGACTGGTGCCATTATTTTTGGCCCATTTAATGCCAACCGAACACTCGGGTCATTTTTTCCGAAGTTTCACTGCAGCTACAGTCTGTTTCTTGGGGCCATTTTTTGGGGGCCCGTTAAAATGGCCGATAATGGCCATAATGCCTGCCGAACTGGGCCCCCGTCATCCGATGGCATTTCCAATCCACCGTTTCTTCAACGACCCCATTTTCCCTAGCAAAGAGCCCGTTTTCGGACACCCCGCACCATGCGGCCTCAAGGTCCCGCATGGTGCGGGGGATCAGTGGTTCGGGGCAATCACTGCTTGCCCAGAAAAAAATATTTCTGGCCCGTTTGTGACCCATCTTCCTGCCAGCAGGAAGCAAAAAAAACTCCCCCAACATGTGGATGGCACAGTTTCCCCTTTCGGTTTTTTTTTTTTTCCATGGGACCACTTGTTTGCAGGGCAGAACCGACCTGCCAGCACAGTGATTTGCGCTCCTGGCGCGTAGGTGCTTATCGATTTCAGCGAAGATGGATTTTCGGTTGATGCCATTAATCTTGCGAGACACGATGCCAGCCAAACACAACACCCCGTTATTCCGAAGGTTGAATTGGATTTCGCGGCAGTTTCGAGCCCCCTTTTTGTTGGGGCCCTTTAAAAATGGCCATTATGCCCAAAATGCCCACAATGCCTACCAAACTGGGCCCTGAATAGCTGGAGCAACATCGAAGTCCCACCCACCACTACGGACACCACCACCCTGGTTTGTGCATTTTCCCGGAGTCAAGCCTCAGGGTACGTTCCTGGCACGTGTCAAGCTTCCGGTCATCCCACTTTGGGTCATCCGAGACCAACTTCGGGTCTTCCGGCCAAAAATTGCCCCTGTTTCCGGAAAACACAAAGTTTGACAGGAAGTATAACCCAAAGCTTCGGGTCTTCCTGGGAAGGCCCGAAGCTTGACACCAGCCAGGAACGTACCCTCAATCAAGTTGTCACCAACCAGCATCATTTCACACCACGGAGAAACTCCCCTCAAGAAAAAAAAAAAACAGTACGTTGAATGTGGTTTCTTCATTTTACAGCACGGAGAAACTCCCCTGCACACCACGTAGGTCCCTTTATCAATCTCTTGATTCAAATACAGTAGCTGTGCAGCGTGACCAGTTTCTATTTCGCACCTGGACAATTACAGAGCCATTCTTGCGGGCAGGAGACAATCCAAAAATTCGCCCCTACAAAGCATGGGTACGGTATGCATGGATGAGGAGCAGCTGTCCACTGACTCATCGAGAGCTGTTGGTTTGGTTGCTGCCTTGCACGCGCACCACAACATTTGAATGCCGAATTTGCACCGAAGGTCTCGGCGGAATCAGGTCGACAAGCCTGTCGACCTGTGTCGACCTGCTGCCCCGGGCAGCAAAAAAACTAAACCCCCATCGGATGGCATGCCATCCGAGGGAGCCTCAACCCTAAACACCACGCCTCCAGGCATTTACGACGTGTTGCGACCCACCCGGGTCGGGTCGACCATCCCTCGATCCCGAATTTCTAGGAAGCCCGCACTGCCGACCTACCCGACCAGGTCGACCCGACCCAACCCAACCCGGGCTGGGTCGACCCGGGTCAACCCGGGTCGACCAGGTCGTGTCAACCAGGCCGACCAGACCCAACCCAACCGAGCTGGAGCAGGTTACCCGAGCCAGCGAAATTCATAGTTCTCGTGCGGATGTCGCTTGCATCTCGTTTAACAAAAAAAAAAAACCGGTAATATCGCCAAACATTGCCTCGCCCACCTTCCACCTGCGGAGCACTTGCTTTCTCTTTACTTCGAATTTGCAGAGAAGGCAAGGGGAAATTCTTTGTTTTCTCGAGTCGCCTTTCGGTTGGGTTGGGTCGGGTCGGGTCTATTCGACCTGGTCGACCCGACCCGACCCAACCCGGGTGGGTCGCAACACGTCGTTAGGGTTGAGGCTCCCTGACCGGATGCATGCCCGTCTGGGGTTTATTTTTTTTGCCCGCGGGCAGCGAGCTCCCTCGGGCGTCGACCTGATTCCGCTGAGCTATTTTCGGCGAATCCGCAAGCGTCTCCGAAGCACAACCACACCTCACCACACACACATTTCTGCCTGCTGCGATCAGAAATTGATCGTAGCCCAGGATCTACCCAGGAAGGTTCGCACGCAGTGAGATAGTTGGTGGGCCCTTGATCTTAATAGCAGAGTGAATGTAAATGCTTGAGATCAAGGGCCCACCAACTATTTCACTGCGTGCGAACCTTCCTGGGTAGATCCTGGGCTACGATCAATTTCTGATCGCAGCATGGTATGAGAGCGGCTCAGGAATCCTTCGCACTACCACTCCCGAAAATTGCGACATTCGGAAAGTGGCGTCCGGCACACGCTCACGAGTGAAGATGGCCGGAGGATCTGGTGGTCAGACCAATCTGACGGCTGAAGCGCAACCAAACCCGGCTGCGACAAGCGAGAACACGACGACAATCAACTCCGAAGTTCTCGCACAACTTCTTCAGCGACTCACCAGCTTGGAGCAAGGGCTCCAAACATTGCGGAATGGCGATGCGGGAACATCCTCGCAACCCTCTCAACCGGCCCCGACTGGCCAGAACGCCACCCCGCAAACTTTCTCCCTCGACACCAATGGCTCAACCCCCAAGACTCCCCGTCCCAGTGAAGAGGCAATTCTCTCCGCTCAATCAAGGTTCCTCAGCATATCAAAAATAAAGACAAGTACCTGTTTTGACGGCAGAGACTTTTACACCTGGAGCTTCGAGCTGGAGCTCCTGCTTCAGAACGCCCAGATCTTCCACTATTTCGACGGGAGCTACGCGGAGCCTGCTGAGGACACCGACGACGCCAAGGCGCGATATTACAACGAGTCACTAATGGCGTACGGGGTGCTCCTGCGGAATATGTCGGCGGCGGAGCAGCTTAACATTCGTTCATACAAAACCACAGCTGCTCCAGCCCTTAACGCCTGGAGGCACCTGACGGGAGTCTACCAGCCCAAGGACTCTGTCTCTTCGAGCCGACTACTCCAGGAACTCCTGGAAACCAAGATGACCGCAGGGGAGAAAGTCAACAACTACCTGAACCGCTGTCGGAGCCTTCGCGATCAAATCGTGAAGTTGGGAAGCACGATTTCAGAGGAAATCTTCGTCAACATCGTGCTTCAGGGGCTCGGCCCAGAGTGGAGGCCCTGCAAGGCGCTTCTTCGACAGCAGGGGGTCATCTCGGAGGCCGCCCTTTGCGCCGCCCTTCTCGTCGAACAGAGGGATATGGATCAGCAGCGACCAGCGCCGCGACGAGAACGCGAACAACTCGCCTTCTACGCCGACAACACTGAAGAGCGAAAGCCACGGCGCCTCTACTGCAAAATCTGCAGAAATTTTGGGCACTTGGCGGATCGATGTAAGAACCGATCACGCCCTCGCCAGACCAATCCGAGCACCTGGTCCGGCCGTCAAGACGCACGAGGCGACGTGCGTCCAGCCCAGGGGTATCAGCCCCCTCCCGCGCGCAACCTGAACCCAGCGGTTCAGCATCAGCAGCAGCAGTTGTCATCGACTGCCCCAGTTCGCAACGTCATGAGCAGCATGGCCATGACAGGCGAGTCGCGTCGTCGCCGCGTTCGCTCACCGTCACCTGAGCCGGCACCGCACCCGATTGGCGCGTTCACCAACAACAACCCGTTCAACCCGCGCCACGATTTCACCGACGACGACGACCAAGACTGGAATCTTCCAGTTCCGCTGCTTGAAAGTCCCCCGCATGTATCTGATATGCGGGTGGCGCCACGTGACTGGCTCTCGCGCGAACAGTTTTTGAAGTTCGACACTCCGCACATCGTCACGCCGCGACTGGCGCTGCTCGCACGTGACGACAACAAGCGCTACAACACCTGGTACCTGGACAGCTGCTGCGGCCAGCACATGGTGGGCTCCGAGCGTTACATATCCAACGCCGTCCCCACCCCTGCCGTCACCTACGTCACCGTGGCGAACAACACACGCCTGCGCGCAAGCGCGCAAGGCATCGTCGTGCTCAAAGCACGCGGGAGCCGCACGCACATCACGCTTAACGATGTGCTGATCGTCCAGAACCTGCGCTTCAACCTTCTGTCCGCCGCACAGCTCATGGATTGCGGCGTCGACCTCAGCACGGACCGCGCGACGCGAGATATCCTGCTGCACTATGAGGCGCGCAACTTCCCCCACCAACAGATCGGACGAGCGCACTCCGAAAATGGAGTATACGTGCTGGATTTCGACATCCCCGACTGCAGCGGCGATTCGCACGAGCTGATTGACCTCGTGCCACTGCGCTTCGAGCACATCCACCGCAGGGACTGGAAGCACCCTGACGGCAGACCGTGGGTGCCGCATCATCCTCACCCACGCGAAACGGCGTTACACAACCCCGACCCCGACGGCATATGCAGGGATTGCCACACGCCGACGACCTCAACAAGCGCGATCGCCGGCCGCGGACTCGCCGCCATCGCTGAAGCAGAGCGTACCGCGCCTCCCGAGGAAGGGATGTCGCAGCTCGAGCTTAAAGTCGTTACTCACCGCGTGTTCGGCACCGATCAAAGTCCCCACGCTGGACCTCCCTCCCAGCGGCTCGACAACATCCTGCGCGGACAACGCCGCGGAAGCCTGGACTCACGAGGAGTCCCGCGCCCCTACACTCTCGAGGAATTCATGAAGGTCTACCCTCACTGGCGTGATCCCACGGCAAAACTCACCGTGGAGCAGGAGGAAGAACTGGCGCGCCGCGAAGCTGAGGAGCTTCGCCAGCAAAGTCTCACGGAAGCCCGCGGGACCTTCGCTTGCGTCGCCTGGGGAGCCGAGGAGGAAGAAAGTGCCTCCAATGAAGGGGGGTGGGGGAACGCTGGAGGATGGGGAACCAGTGATACTGGCGGCTGGGGCGACACTGGCGGAACCTGGGCCAACGCGAGCGGAGGATGGGGCGCCGTACCTACCGCCGCAGACAGCGGCTGGGGCACTTCCCGCGAAGAACGAAGGGGGGGAGAGGACATTCGCGAAGAAATAGAGGACATTCGCGAAGCAGCACCTGCAGTCGTTCATCTCGGTCGTCCCCCGCGTCACATCCCGCTCGCACCACCCCCTGCAGACATTCCCCCGCGTCGCGACCCTTGGGACACCATCATCTGGGGCAACGAGCCGTCAACCCCGCGTCGCACTGTCTACGGACCTGCCCCTGAGCCACGCCAACCTACCTTAGTCCCTGGAACTATCCCTGGGACCAACATCCCACTCTCTGACATTCGCGACAGAGAGTTCTTGGCGCTGATGCTGACTACCGCGGCAGAAGAAGAAGAAGTCGAAGAAGTAGCGGCAGAACCTGCTCCTGTACCTGACGAAGACCCCGAGGAAGCGCGCGCGCGCTATATGCGCACCTCCGGCTTTCGCGCTGACGATGCCCTCTGGCATCAGCGCCTCGGACACCCTTCCCGCGCGACGCTGAAAAACTGCATCGACGCTGGCGTCTTCGCTCCTGGCGCACTCTTGCGCCCTGATGGCTCCGAAGTGAGTGGCGCGACACACCCGCGCAACTGCACCGTCTGCCCCGAAGCTGCACTGAGCCACCAACCGTTCCCGCTGCTCGAACCTGGAACAAACCGCTACCCCAAGCTGCACAAGGTGTACAGCGATTTCCTGAACGTGGGGCATTGCGGAGTCGAGGATGAGCTATACACGCTCACCTTCATTGACGCTGGAACGCGCTATGTGTGGGTCGTGAATGTGGAGTCGCGAGACAGAGCCTACGAGGTATTTCGCCTCTGGCTGCCGCACGCGGAGCGGCAATCTGGGAAGAAGCTTAAGATTTGGCAATCCGACGGCGCGGCAGAGTTCAGGAGCAACCAGATGCAGACTTACCTGGCGCAAAAGGGGATCGAGCACCACATCTCTCTCCCCTACGCACACCAACAGCAGGGCGTAGCTGAGCGGACGAACCGCACACTGATGACGAAGGTGCGCGCGCTGATGAAGCAGTCGAAACTGCCGCCGATCTACTGGACCTACGCTATGCACCACGCCGTGCGGGTGCACAACCTGCTTTCGACCACCGCCATCACCGGCAATCTGTCCCCGCACGTCAAGTGGACCGGGACTAAGGGGGACACATCGATGCTGCGCGTATGGGGATGCATGGTGCAGTACCGCCCGCCAACGTCAACTATTGGCAAATTCGCCAGCCGCGCGCGCTGGGGAATTCACCTCGGCATCAGCCACGAACACAAGGCGTGGATCGTGCTGGACCTCCTCAGTCAGAAGACTGCCAACGCTCGCGACGTCATATTCTACGAACGTCTCTTCCTCGACCAATTCCGCCGCGACGAGCAAGCGAACGCGAATCGCGTCTATACCAACGATGGCCACAGCTACGCAACGCCTGAAGACGAAGCCGCTGCAGCAATCCTGGAGCAGGATACAAGGGGAGAATTCGCATGGGAGGATCGGCGAAGCAGCGACGACGACGACGACTCCTCTGGAGGAGGAATCGGCGGAGCAAGTGGAAGCGGAACAGGCGGAAGCGGCGGAGGCGCAGCACCACCAGCACCTGACCCTGAAAGCGACGACGACGATGTGCAGGAAGTCGTCCCGCAACATCGCCACGACAGCACCGTCTCGGGACTGCAGCTGCTCGGACTTCACGCTGCAACCTCGAAAGCGCCACGCGTCATCGAGCCCCGAAATCCGCGCGAGGCCCTCTCTGGACCACACAGCAAGGAGTGGCGCGAAGCGATGGACGCGGAAATCAAGGCACTGGAATCACGCGACACCTGGGTGCTCGTTGACCGCGCAGCAATCAAAGGCGCAAGAATTCTCTCGGGGAAGTGGGTCTTCCGCGTGAAGACCGCGGCGGATGGAACGATCGAGCGCTTCAAGGCGCGCTGGGTGGTTCGCGGCTATGACTAGAGGAATGGGATCGACTTCGACCAGACATTTGCCCCAGTCAGCCGCCACACCTCCGTCCGCATCCTGCTCGCCATCGCAGCCGCAAGGCACCTGCCACTCCGTCAAATCGACGTGAAGAACGCGTTCCTGTACGCGTTAGTGGACGCCGTGATCTACGTGGAGCAGCCACACACCTACGGCGAAGGGGATTCGCGTGTGTGTCAGCTGCGCAAGTCTCTCTACGGCATCAAGCAGGCTCCGAGGCTGTGGCAGCAGTACCTGCACAATATCCTGCTTGAAATCGGGTTCAAGCAGATGCCGCATGATCCAGGGATGTACCGCCGCGACTTCCGCGGGGAATACATTCTCCTCACCGTGTACGTCGACGACCTGCTCTACACAGGCTCAAACAATGAGCTTCTGGAGCAGTTCGAGAAGGCCTTGGCGGGGCGCGTCGACATCACGTGCAACATCTCCTACGCACCTGAGGCCATTCATCTCTCAGCGGCTAAGTACGCAGAGGAGTTAGGGAAGCGATTCAACATTTCACCTGCGCCTCTCTCAACTCCCTACCGAACCCCCGGACCGAACCACAAACCTGACAACAAAGCCCTATCCCCTGCTGGGATTCAGACTTACCAGCAGCAGCTGGGATGCCTCCTCTTCGCCTCTGTCACCTGCAGGCCAGATCTCTCCTACATTGCGAGTCAGCTCGCGCAGTACTCACGCAAACCAACGGCCGAGAATCACCTAGACCTGCAGCGCGCCCTTCAATTCTTCGTTTCAACGCCCAAGATTGGGCTGTGCTACTCAACTGCACCAACTCCATCCTTCAACCTCATCGGCTACGTGGACGCCGATCACGCAGCAGACCCCGACAATCGACGGTCCAGGACCGGCTTCCTGTTCCGACTCGAGCCATCGGGACCAATCTCCTGGAATTCACAGAAGCAGGAATTGGTTGCCCTGTCATCCGCCGAAGCAGAATTTATCGCAGCAACCGCAGCAGTTCGCGAAGGCCTCTATCTGCAGGAACTCCTGCGAGAGGCGAAAATTCCGACTTCGCCGAGCTTCCGCCTTCACTGCGACAACCAGAGCGCGATTCGTATCGCGAACAAACCTGGTTTCGTCAACCGCACCAAGCACATTGCGCTGCGGTACTTCTTTGTGAAGGACGAGGTGGACAAGGGCAAGGTCAACTTGACCTACTGCCCGACGGGTGACATGGCAGCGGACTTCCTCACGAAGCGACTGCCACGCCAGCAGTATCAGCACTGCTCCGAACTCAGCGGCGTGGTCAAGCAGGTCAAGTTGATCTACGGTCAGGAGTGAAGGGGGGTGTTACGAATAGTAATATTTGATATTACTGTGCACTCCTCACCGCAGTAACGAGAATGAACGCGAACCGTCAGACGGTTGGAATTGACTCGAAGCGACGGACAGTTGGAACGCATCTGGACCGTCGGAAGCAGACGGCATCGGGCAGCTGCAGGCAGGATGGTTTTGGCGGGAACAGTTACGAAACTGTACGCGCCGCACGGTTGGGAGTGAATTTGAATAAGGGAATGTACCCCTTAGAGTACATGGCTAGATAGGTCTGTTCGCATTCCCTTGTACTCTTATTTATATGACCTTGTTTGCATGTTTTTATCATCTCAAGCATTTACATTCACTCTGCTATTGAGATCAAGGGCCCACCAACTATTTCACTGCCCAGCCCAACGTTCCTGGGTAGATCCTGGGCTACGATCAATTTCTGATCGCAGCACTGCCCAGCCCAACGTTCTCTAGAGAAAGCAGCCTCGTGGTTAATTTGTACAGTATAAGATCATTATGTCAGAAATAACTGAGCAGGAATGGGATGAACTAGCACAGAGTTTGGTACAAGTAGGAAACCCTAACTTTGTGTACCCCCTAAGGTGTAACCCACTACAGCCTACACAATATAAACATACAATGTTTGACACACCCCCATAGGCGCAGTGGGAGACAACCACAGGGTCACAAGACCAGTCAAAGCAAAGCAAAGCAAGCTCAGGGTGGATCTCAAGGATTCCACACAAATTCCGAGCACAAGCAAGCGGTCACAAGACCAGTTCACATGCAGGTTTATAACAAAGCAAGAGATACAGTGATCACAACCTAGCAAAAGTAAACAAGTAGGCATATATATATAGTGATCACAGTACAAGCAAGGTCAAGAGGTAAGCAAGTGAGGCCCAGTAGGTACAAGGCCTAGCAGAGTGCAAAAGCGCTGATGGTCACAAGGCTGAAGCGCCTTGGTGAACACATCAGCAGTGTTGGCCTCCGTGGCCACGTAACGCAGACAAAGCTGACCACGCTGCTGCAGCTCTCGAGCAAGGAAGTACCGCAGAGCGATGTGCTTCGTTCTGTGCTCCAGTCTGTGCTCCTCACACAAGGCAATGGCAGCCTTGTTGTCGACGTACAGCACTGGAGGAGAACGAGGCTGCTCTCCGAGGTCGGTCAGCAGGTAGGTCAGCCAGCGTAGCTCCTGAGCAGCCATGGCTGTGGCGTAGATCTCAGCCTCACAACTGGAGCTGAGAACAGAAGAAGAGCGAGTAGAACGCCAAGAGACTGAGCCAGAGCCAAGGCTGAAGGTGTAACCCTGGGACGACCGCTGAGTAGCCTGGTCGTCTGCCCAAGAAGCGTCTGAGTGCCCTGTGAGAACAACCCGGTCTCGCCCTCCAAGCACAAGCCCCATGCCCGACGTACTGCACAAGTAGCGCAACACCCTCTTAGCAGCATCCATGTGCTCCTTCCGGTGACGGCCAGGAGCGACATAGCGTGCTAGGATGCTAAGAGGGTATGCAAGGTCAGGTCGAGTGCAGGTCATCAGGTACATGAGGCAGCCCACAAGCTCTGGATACGGGCCACTCGGCTCTACGGACTCATCCGAAGGCAGAGCTGAGAGCGAGTGACCGGTAGGCAGAGGAGTGGACTGAGGCGAGGAGTACGTGAAGCGGAAGCGCTGGAGAACCTGCTGCACCATGTGTGACTGAGTCAGGGTGATGGTGCGCCGTGCTCTGTCCCGGGTGATCCGCAAGCCAAGATAGCTCGTCAGCTCACCCAGGTCTGTGCACGTGTGTCTCCTCTGCAGTTCCGACTTCACGTGGGCGAGTGCCGCGGTGTCAGCAGTGGCAAAGACCAAGTCGTCGACGTACACGAGGATGTAGAACGGCGGCAGCGAGGTGTCGGTGCGTAGAAACAGCGACGGGTCAGCAGTAGAGGGAGCGAACCCAAGAGCCGCAAGTGTCGTCCTCAGTGTGTCGTGCCACTCACGTGGCGCCTGGCGGAGACCGTAGACCGGCCGCTGAAGCCTCCACTGGGTGCCAGGAGGAACTGACCCAGTGAAGCCAGGGGGGCGGCGCAGCCAGATCTCCTCGTGCAGGCTGCCCTGCAAGAAAGCAGTGCTGAAGTCAAGAGAGTGAAGCTCGTAGTCGCGGTGAGCGGCTATGTGCAGCAGCACCCGAAGAGTAGTCATCTTCGGGGTGGGGGAGAAGGTCTGAAAGAAGTCTACTCCCTCTCGCTGACTGAAGCCTCGAGCCACGTAGCGCGCCTTGAAGACATGCGGAGAACCCGGCGGCCGCTTCACCCTGAAAATCCACATGCCACTGACGATGTTCGCCCCAGGAGGGGGAACCTCGTCTACGTAGGTGCGTGTGGACTTCCAGGAAGCCATCTCTGCGTCCATGGCTGACTGCCACTGAGAGGAGTAGGGACCCGCCATCGCCTCAGCGTAAGAGCGTGGGGTCGGGATGTCTGGTGCATCCGGGTCTCCCTCAGGGGCAACTAGCAAGGACACGAGACGGGGCAAAGCAGCAGCAAGGCAGTGGAACTCCTCCTGTCTGTCCTCAAGGACGTCCGTGCCGAGAGCACACTCACCCCCGACGGACGGAGGACAGGCAGACGCAGACTCAGACTCAGCGACAAGGCTGGCAGCGTAGTCTAGGCGACAGCGAGCAGCAAAGTCAACCAACTCAGCGACCAGAGCAGACGCAGCAGAGGACTCAAAGGTCGGGTCAGTGACAACTGTAGCGAGGAGACGCGTAACAGTGGGACTGGCAGCACGACGGGAGTCAGACTCCGGGTCAGGAAGAGTAGGAAGAGAGGACGCAGGAGGAGACGGCAGCGGGACACGCTGCGGAGCAGTGGAGGGACGCAGAGTCATGTAGTGAGTGCCAGGGACAGGAGGAGGACGCTCACGTGGGACACGACGACCAGTGCGAGCAGTACGAACAGGCGACGCAGGACGAGACTCAGGCTCACGACGCTCTGTAAGACCTCCTGTGGGACCAGCGTAAGGAGAGGGAGCAGGGAGAGGCGAGGCAGGCGGTAACTGTGACTGCGGCTGGACAGGCAGAGGACACTCGACTGAGGGAGGAGGACTAGGAGGAGGAGCCTGACCAAGAACCTGCTGAAGGAGCGGTACGAAGTACGGTCGCGGCCGCGCAGCGTCTCCAGAAGCAGCAGGGACACCAGTGGCAGCCCCAACGCCCGAGTCCTCAGCACCAGCAGCAGCTCCAACGCCTGGGTCCTCAGCACCAGCAGCAGCGCCACCGGTCGGGTCCTCAGCACCAGCAGCAGCTCCAACGCCCGGGTCCTCAGCACCAGGCGCAGGGCCACCGGTCAGGTCCTCAGCACCAGCAGCAGCGCCACCGGTCGGGTCCTCAGCACCAGCAGCAGCTCCAACGCCCGGGTCCTCAGCACCAGCAGCAGCTCCAGCGTCCGGGTCCTCAGCACCAGCAACAGCACCACCGCTCGGGTCCGCAGCACCAGGAGCACCACTACGAAGACTGCAGCGCCGCGTGTACCACTCGCGGATCACCTGAATGGGGGGGAGCTCCTGGGTAGGAGGGGAAGTACCGGGACGAGCTCCAGAAGCACCTCTCCGGAGGCGGCAGTACTCGAGGTACCTCTCCTGCAGCTGCTGGGAGGAGGGGGCTCCTCCAGGTGGAGCACGCTCAGGCTCAGCACCCCCAGACTCAGCACCCCCAGACTCAGCACCCCCAGACTCAGCACCCCCAGGCTCAGTACCTCCAGGCTCCGCACCTCCAGGCTCCGCACCTCCAGGCTCCGCACCTCCAGGCTCCGCACCTCCAGGCTCAGCACCCCCAGGCTCCGCACCTCCAGGCTCAGCACCCCCAGGCTCCGCACCCTCAGACGCAGCACTCCCAGGCTCAGCACCCCCAGACGCAGGACGCGAGTCAACAGCTACCTCGACAGGCTCACCTGGGTCTACCTGGGACACACCTGAGGGAGCGGCACCCTGAGGGGGGAGGGGGTCTGGTACCTCAGCACCTGGAGCGAGGAAGAGAGGCGGGGGGGGGAGCGGGGCAGTGCGGTAGGGGAAGAGGCGGTAGAAGGGGACGGACTCGTCAAAAGTGACGTCCTGAGAGGCCAGAACCCGGCGCGAGGTGACGTGGTAAAACTGCCATCCAGGCGCGTCGGGAACAAAGCCAAGAAAGACACAGGGAACAGCGCGACGCGAGAGCTTGTCCGCGGACGTGTCGCGGACAAAAGCTCGAGATCCCCAGACCCGGAAACGCGACGCATCGCCAACCTCTCCCGTCCACCGTAGAGTCGGGGAAGTCTCCGGCAAGGAGACACGGGGCCAGAGGTTGAGCTGATGCGCTGCGTACCGGACCGCAAACGGCCACAGAAAGTGGGGAGCAGCCGCATGGGTCAGGGAGGTACGAGCGACCTCCATGACCAAGCCAATGCGGCGCTCAGCGACCCCATTCTGCTGTGGAGAGGCCGGAAGCGTGAACGACTGCTCAATGCCGTGCTCTGCACAGTAGGCTGCCAAGAGGTCGGAGGCGAACTCACCACCTCTGTCAGAGTGCAAGCGCAGGACAGGAAAGTCCGAGTGAAAGCGCTTGCCTAGCTGGAGACGGGCTCGGCTGATCCAGGGGATCAAAACACCAGGGACGTCACCCTTGGCGCGCAAGGGGAAGACCGTGGTGTAGCGCGAGTAGTCGTCAACAACTATCAGGAAGTACCTCTCCTGACCCTGACCACGGACGCGGGCTGGGCCCCACACGTCCATGTGGAGCGTCTGCAAGGGAGCAGTCGTCGGGGGAAAGGAGGAGGAGTGAGGAGCGGCGCGCTGCCGCCCCTCGACACAGGGAATGCAGTCAGGAGCAGGGGAGTCGGGAAGGGGAGGGAGCACCCTGGGAAGACCAGCAACAAGGTCACGTTTGTGCATGGCCCGAAGGCGCTGCACAGACGGGTGACCAAGGCGGTGGTGCCAGAGGACAGTCTCATGCGCCAGAGAGCGACATGAGCAGGGGGCGGACAGCTGACCTGACGCAGACGCAGACGCAGACGCAGCTACCTGAGGGGACGCAGTGGTCAGTGTGTACAGGTCCGACCCCGGCTCCCGAGTGAAAGTAGCCAGGTGGCGGCCCGTCCGAGCACACGTGCAGTGAGTCACACGCTCGTAGGCAGGGGTGAACTGGTGAACACCCCCGTCCTGGAGCGCACTACCTGCCACCAAGTTCGTGGAGAACGAGGGGAGGTAGAGACCTGAGAGCGTGCCGGACGGAACCGCTGGACACGGAAGGGTGGTGGAGGAGGTCGCAAGGACCGGACCCCCAGAGGGGTCAGCAAGAGAGACAGCAACCGGCCGAGCTAGAGGCTCAAGGACAGTGCGGTCACGAAAGAAAGAGCGAGAAGCACCTGAGTCCAGGGTGAAGGTGTGCAGTGCTGCAGTCGACTCAGTACCAGGGGGCACAGACGCACAAGCACCTAGAGCAGCAGCTGCAGTAGTACCTGTGGAAGCAGACACACTAGCACCTAGAGCAGCAGCGGGGCTGGCCTGAATGCCCGGGTCGGGCGGAACACGCAAGTACTGAGCACCCTCTCCACTAATAGACATCGCATACATGGCAGTGAGAATAGCATCAAAGTCTAGTGCCCAAATATCAACACCCTTCCTGAGCAGCTCAGCCCAGCGCGGCAGCTCACCCCCACCAGGAAACTGGGTGCGCCACGCATCGTTGAGGCGGGCGAAGCAGCGCTCCGTCTGGTGCGGCCCCCCACACGTCTGGCCAGTGCGGTCACCTGTACGAATAACGTACTGGCAGGTGACGCTGCGCCGCGCATACCACTCACGGGCGGCCTGAAGGGTCGGGGCAGGCTGCTGACTCTGACCGCCCCCCGGGCCTCCACGACCACCACCCCCTCCGCCTCCGCCCCGGCCACCTCCACCCCTGCCGCTGCCACGACCACCTCCGCCTCCGCTGCCACCTCCGCCCCTGTCACCACTCCCAACGCCGCTGTCACCTCCACCACTGCCGCCACTAGCCTCTCCAGTCGCACCTCCACCGCCACCACCTCCACCCCCGCCTCCTCCGCCACCACCCCCACTCCTGCCACTCCTGCCCCTGCGTCGTCCGCCTGAAGCAGACGCAGCCCCGACCTTCTCAGCACCAAGGAGGTCGACAGCAGCAGCAGAGGCGACAGAGGGGAGGAGGGGGGAAGGGGAGCACCCCTCGAAGAAGGGGCCGCGGGGGTCGCCACGAGAGGTGCCTACAGCGACGATACTAGCCTCGGCTGCAAGCAGTTCCTTCTCGAGGAGGTCTACGGTGAGCTCAGTGGGGGAGCGAGAGAGGAACTGGTCCCTGACAGGGCGCAGAGAGTCAGGGAGGCGGGTGACAACGTGGTAGAGAGTGATCCAGAGCGGGGGGGGTTGCTAGCGAGGAACTCGTCAGGCATGGCAGCGCGAAAGCGAGCCTCACTAGTCTTAAGGTGGGTGATGAGGTCTGCGACAGTGTGAAAGGAGGCTAGGTCGGGGAACAGGTAGGGGAGAGTGAGGCGGCCTAGCGTGGCAGAAGCGGGTGAGGAGTAGCGGGCCACTACAGCTGTGTAGAGGTCCTTAGCAGTCTTGCACTGGCCGAAGTGCTCGCGCTCATCTAGCGGCAGGGAGTTGCGAATAGCAAAGCGAGCGTGCGCGTCACGGGTCTGCCACTGTGAGCGCTCAGCTGGGGGGGCAGTAGCGAGTGGGGCGGTCGCATGGCCGAGAGCGTGGTCGTACAGTGTAATATCTTCCTTGGCAGTGAGCTGTAGGAAAAGGTGCAGGTCATCTAGCCAGGTTTCGAATTTGACCGGACGGCCCTCGGCGTCGAAAGCTAGAACAGGAGGACTAGCCATAGCGACAGCGGCAGTAGTAGAAGCAGTAAAGTCACTGAAAAGGCGTGCGCAGGGTCAGCGGGGCCGGTGGGGCCTACGGACTGTAGTGGCGCACAAGCAGCAGTAGCAGGAAGTGTAGTAGTAGGATCTGCAGTGGTGCACAGGCGCAGCAGGCGGCAGCGAGAGCCGGCGCAGCAGGGGCGGGCTCAGCAGCGGTGATACGCGGGCGGCGGCGGGCGCAGCAGCGGCGGTGCGCGGGCGGCGGCGGGCTCAGCAGCAGCGGTGCGCGGGCGGCTGCGGGCTCAGCAGCGGCGGGCCGGGAGCAGGCAGCGCGCGGGCCGTGCGGGCCGTATGTGAGCTGTGCGGGCAGCGTGCGGGCCGGCGGCGGTCAGCGCACGAGCCGCGCAGGCTCAGCGCGGGCTGTGCGGGCTGCTCGCGGGCTGCGTAAGCGGGTCGCGGGCGGCTCGCGGGGGTTCGCGGGCAGGTCGCGGGCTGCTCGCGGGCAGTTCGCGGGCTGTGCGCGGGCTGCGCGGGCTGGTCGCGGGCTGCGCAGGCGGTTCGCGGGCTGTGCGTGGGCGGTTCGCGGGCTGTGAGCGCGGCGCGCTGTGCGGTTCGCGGGCGGCGTGACGGGGCCGATCGGGGCGCTAAGGGGCGACGCGACGGGGGCCGTGAGAGGCCGCTAGGAAAAAAAAATTCGAAGGGGCCGCAGGGCCGCTAGATCGTGCTAGATCGACGGGGCCAGCGGGGCCGGAAACAAGCGAAGGTAAGCAGGTAGGTAAGTCGGTGGGCCCTAAGAACAGTCCTAGCGAAGGACCTGCTCTGAAACCATGTCAGAAATAACTGAGCAGGAATGGGATGAACTAGCACAGAGTTTGGTACAAGTAGGAAACCCTAACTTTGTGTACCCCCTAAGGTGTAACCCACTACAGCCTACACAATATAAACATACAATGTTTGACACATTACCATATTAAGCCCCTATTGAGCTTTTTGAGTTCTGAGAATTATCAGTGTGTGGAAATTTTTGTGAAACTACCCATAAGGGGACTCATTCTGCCTACAACACTATGTAATGCAACAAATAATCACATTGCTTGAAAGTTGTTGGCATGATGCTTCTCCATCCGAAAAGAAATCGTGCGAATTCCCTACCCAACCCCCCATTCATTTCAAAATAAATAAGGGTACAGTCATGGAGCGCGTCACAAAGACATGTCTTCGCAGGAATTTACCCTAATGCTATCAAGTAAATAGTAAAAAAAAACAAGAGGCGACGAAATCGTCTTAGGGTTGCGAAGCAACTACAGTAACGAAAAATATGATTTTAAAATATTTGGTAAGAAATAAAGTTTTTTTATCATAACATATATATACACATTCATTATAGTATGTTGTCAGAACACAAAGTATCTAGAAAAGTGAGTTATGTTAAGTTTGATCATAGTTTTTAATTCATAAATAAACAAGGGAAATTTTTTTTGAAAGACTACATTCATATTCTTTACAGGTTGTGGTAAACGTGAAATAAAGTGTTACTTCAAGCAATTTGAAGGAAAACGGGCAGCAAGATTCGAACATGGGACCTTCTGTTTGCATAGTCTAAGGGCGGGGGCAGCGCGTTCATTTTCCTGGCTTAGCCCGAAACAGTTACCAGATTCAGGGGTTTGTAACCCCGATTTAGGGTAACCTGTGGACACGACGGAGTATACAGTGGATGAACGGTGGCTGTTTTCCGTGCCGTCAATCGAACAAAACACGTTCCCACAACGTCCGCGAACAACCCGCGCATCATTTGAGAAAGCCCTTGAAAACGTCAGCGAAACCGCACCACGACTTCGTCAAGCGCGTACGACCCTCGCAAATCCAAGGGTTCACAAATATAGATTCATACGGCGCCACCTTCAATTCGGGGGCACAGGTTTACCTTGTTGGGTAGGCGGTTTGGCAAAAATGTGGCGGGTCCTGTGCCGGATTTTGGACGCGCGTGTCCCACCTGGGACACAAACTAAGCGCGGTACAAAAAAGCTACAGAAACCTTCAGATTCGACGGGTGTCAAAATTTTGTACAAGTGGCGAAAATGAACGCGCTGCCCCCGCCCTAAGTTGAACGACTGAGCCAGAATTGGTGATCGTTAGTACAGCTTTATTTTTTTTCAAGAGTACCGACGCGACAAAATCAGAAACATCTTAGGGTTTGTGTAGCGCTCCTCTCCCTCTCTTTTCCCTCGCCACCCAAGCTTCGTTCCTTACTGCAAGTAGTCACGTTCCTACCTACTACTCAGAGGTAAGGAGAAACCTATGTAAGCTATCAACTAGAATTAGGATAGTTATTAACCGTTGTTGTTCCTAGTAGCTATCCCTCTCATCCGTTCGTCTCTTCCAATTCCGCCTCTCTCGCGTCCTTCTAGTCTCTTCAATTTTCAGTCACCTACTACTTGTCCCCAACGATCCATCTCCGTTTCTGTTTAAGTATTCGACCTCGTTTTTTTTTTTTCCGAATCCCGTTATCTTCCTCCTCGTTTCCTTTTAAATTGTTATTCATTTTGGTACCTCAAAGTGCATTACTTCAATTGAAAGTTTCAGCAGATTAGTACGTATATGTTAAAGCGCTTTCTGTTCCTTCCCTCCAGCTTCGACTTGTACGTTTCCTTGTTCGTAGGTCATAAAGTGTCGACTTGCTGCATCTAAATTGAAATTGCATTTCCAACATTTCATCTCTTTCTGAATCGTCCCTACCCCAGCTTGCTCCAGCTTCTCCCGCAACTTCCACTTCTCCTACGACTGCAGCAGCCATATCTTTACTAGGTAAGAATCTATTGACAAACGCACGTACTAATGTTTGCTAGTTCTTTTTAGACTTCAAGAGTATACTAGGAGCAGTCTTGTTCATGTTCTTTCCTCTAATCTAAACCTGTAAGTTGTCAATTATCTAGAAGCTAAATCGGTTCGACGGATTTGCTAGGTCGCTCTTAAATAATGTGTCTTCTCTTGTAAGTCCAAGTGTATTCTTCACATTCTTAACTCCTAGAACTATCTTGTCATTTCCTTATCCTGTCGGTTTCCTCCTTTTCCTTTCTTATCAGCTTAGACGCTCTTCTTTCGGTTTTTCTAGTATCTGTGCCCCATCTACTTGTAGCTATGTGTGCTTCGTTTTCTTGAACAGATAGTCGCACTAACATACTTAAAGAGTCTTCTGCCTCTTTTTCTGCAATGCTTCTTTTCCTCGCATCTCGCGTTTAGTCCTCGTATTTGTTCCATTTCTACCTTCGTGCGGTTTTTTAAACTGTCTTTCATAATTCTACAAATGTTTTGTTAGAAGCCATAATTTATTGAAGTCCCTCTCTCGTTTTCTCTCTCTCTCTCTTTCGTTCGCTCTCTCTCTCTCTCTCTCTCTCTCTCTCTCTCTCTCTCTCTCTCTCTCTCTCTCTCTCTCTCTCTCTTCTCTCTCTCTCTCTCTCTCTCTCTCTCTCTCTCTCTCTCTCTCTCTCTCTCTCTCTCTCTCTCTCTCTCTCTCTCTTGCTCTTGCTCTCCGTTGTTTCTCGCTCTCCGTATTCGTTACATTCTCTTTCTTTCGTTTACTGTCTCGTTGTATTTTTCCCTCTCTTTTCCCGTTCCTTACTTTCGTTCGATGCCTCGGTACATTCTTCTCCTTTGATATTTATCAGCTCTAACCCTTCATTATTCACGGCATTTTTCTTAGCCCTTGTATTGTTTCCTTCGTTTCTTCGTTATTCCTTTTTTCTCGTCATTTCATCACACCTCATATTCTTTTCTGTTTTTTGTTTGTACCGACTATTCCTTTACGTTCCTCTTTTCCACTTCCTAAACCCGTTTCTCAGGAGCCTTGCTGGTCAAGAAGTCGATTTCAATCTGAAAATGCGTATTGGTCACTCATAGGATTATCATTTTGTCATTTTAACGTTGATTTGCACGTTATTTATTATCTCGTGTTTGTGGCTGGGTTTGGTGTTCGTGCCTTTGAGTGTGTAATGTGTTTGCTTGTGTACGATGTGTTTGCGTGTGTGCGTGCATTTATTTCATCTATCATTGCAATAACAATGCATGTCTGTCAATTGTGAAAAGAAGGTTAAATTCTATCATTTCTCATTAGTTCATTGGTGCACTCAGTGACTCGTGTGTTTGCCACTTCGAACTGGATTTGATAGAGTTTACCTTTTTTTTTTTTTAAGTTGACATATTGTATTGTTTCATGTGGTAGTTGATTATTCAAAAACTTTGCTATTGACTTCCCCCCCATGCTAGGCAGGGGATGCGGTAGCCTAGTTTTTGGGTCGTTAACTATCACGCATTTGTATGATATAAGGTATGTTGCATTTCAGCATTTCACGTGCATACATAAGCATTTTCATCCATGTATCGATATTATGCATCTATACATCTTGTCTCATTACATTCATTAAAGCATGCGTGGTGTGAAATTCATTACTAATATCTTTAAAATTTATTACATACAAATGTCACAACATAAAGCAGTAAAATATATAAAACAAATGCGGTAGTGTAGCATATGTGCACAAAACTGCTAGAACTGTACCGTAATAAAAAAGCATACACAGTGGAGAGGGTAGTACTGTAGCTTATGAACTTTATTTTCATGTTTTATAAAAAAACATAAATATGAAAATTAAATTTGTCAAAATCGATCGTAAAGGGTTGCTTCGCAACCCAAAAAACAAAAATACTGACAAAGGCACACTAACACACCATGAATCACTATCATAAAACCGCCAACCTCTTGTCGAGCCGAAAGGACAGCAAGCATGGCTGAACAACATAACCTGGGAAGCAAAGCTCAGTCATCTTTTGACACAACGATGACAGATTCAGGACCAAAATGGCTACCATAAGTGTCAGATAATACATCCATTAACGACAAACTTTCCTTGCATTCAGCGTGTGACCTGCACACAGCCAGGCAGCAATCTCACCCCCACGCTGGTCACCTGAGGGCATCCAGTCATCCTCAGCTGCCTCAACCCCACCATGCGAGCCACATGCACCATACCCGCATCCGTCACTCCTACACACCCACTAACATCCAAATACCGCAACCCCGGGATCCCCGCCACGTGCGCCAGCACAGCATCGGTCACGCCACGCGCATCACACAGCTCCAGCCGCTCCAGCTGAGTCAGCTTGCTGACGTGGCGCAGCCCATCAGGCGTGAGCCCAGCGCAGCAGCGCAGATCCAGTGCCTTGAGGGACGGCAGGCATGCAGCATGCTCCAGAGCCTCCCCTGTGATGTTCTTACACCCAGGGGGAGACCCCCAGCTGAAGGAGAGAGCGGTGATGGTGGGGAGGAGGTGCGGGCGGAAGCGGCGGAGGGCCTGCAGGAGGAGGGCGGCGTCGCCGTCGGCAATGTCGGGGTGGTGGGAGAATCGCAGCGTGCTGCGCTGCACTATGCCCAGCCCGTACCGGTCCAGGGCTGCTCTGGCTGCCACCACCCGCTCTGCCTCAGCCTGCCCATGGGAGGGAGTAGGAGGAGGGGGGGCATTGGAGAAGCAATGAAGCAGTGTGCTGCGCTGCACTATACCCAGCCCGTACCGGTCCAGAGCTGCCCGCACTGCCACTATTTGCTCTGCCTCAGCCTGCCAAAGGGAAGGGATTGGGGTGACAGAGAACATGTGCGTGAGGAATGAAACAGCGTGCTGCGCTGCACTATGCCCAGCCAGAACCGGTGCAGTGCTGCACGCGCTGCCACCACTTGCTCCGCTTCAGCCTGCCAAGGGAAGGGATTGGGGAGACAGGGAGTATGTGCACAAGCAATGAAGGAGTGAGTGCTGCACTGCACTATACCCAGCCCGTACCGGTCCAGGGCTGCCCGTGCTGCCACCACTCGCTCTGCTTCAGCCTGCCAAGGGAAGGGGGTTTGTGGGGAGGGAGTTGGTGGGGACATATGCATAAGCAGTGGGACAGTGTGGTGTGCTGCACTATACCCAAGCCATACTGGTCGAGGGCTGCCTGTGCTGCCACCACTCGCTCCGCCTCTACTACAGTGCACATGCCCTTGGCTTAGCAGCCCGATTGCACCTGTAACGTGCAGCACTCCATTGCATCTCACCGCACCACAGCAAATTCCCCAGCACCCTCCCTCCTCACCTCCATGAGTTGCTGCACCGTCACATGGTGACGCTTCCTCCCCTCCTCTGCCTCACCACACACACCCTTTGCTCATTAGCTCACCGGAACACATAGCCCATGTGCAGCACTCCATCACATCCCACCTCACCACAGCAAACACCTTCAGACCCTCCCTCACCTCCATGAGCTGCTGGATGGTCACATGCTGCTGCTTCCTCCCTTCCTCTGCAGCCACCACCACCTCCTCCCACCGCACACGCCACTGCCCCTCCATCACACTCACCCTCTCCCCATCCGCCCGCCCCTTCCCCTCCACCTCCCTCCCCACCCTCTCCATCTCCCTCCCAGCCATCTCTTTCCATGCCGCCAACCCCCCTCCCCCACTCCCTCCCCCATCTCCCCCATGTCCGCCACTCCCTCCCCCTCCCTCCCCCTCCTCTCCCTCCTCCCCTACCCCCTTCTCCAGGCTCTCTATAAGCTTCTTCAGCTGTTCCGCAACGCCCCGTCGCTCCTCCTCCTCTCGCTTCTGCAGCGCCACCACCCGCCCCGCCCACTGCTCCTGCACCTCTCTCAACCGCTCTGCCTCCCTCCGGTGCCGCGCAGCCACCGTCTCCCCCCACCTGCTATCCGCCGCCACCCCCCACAGCCGCTCCCACTGCTGCAGCTGCTCCCCCTCCGCGCGCCGCTCGTCTTCTAGCCGCTTGCGGGCGGCATCCAGGCGGGCGGCGATGTTGTCCTGCAGGTGGCGCAGTTTGTCTGCATGCGTCTGGGCGGTGTCGTCGAGGCGCTGGCGCAGTGAGGCGAGCTGCGTGCGCACGTGGGCGGAGAAGAGCTGCAGCACCACCTGGGTGGGGGGTGGGGGGGGGGGGGGAATGGGGAAGAGGAAGAGCTGTGAGGCGATGCTGTCCTGCAGGTGTCGCAGTTTGTCTGCATGCGTCTGGGCCGTGTCGTCGAGTCGCTGGCGCAGCGAGGTGAGCTGTGCGCGCACGTGGGCGGAGAAGAGCTGTAGCACCACCTGGGTGGGGGGAGACAGGGGTAGGGGGAAGGGGGAATGGGGAAGAGGAAGAGCAGTGAGGCGAGCTGTGTGCGCACTTGGGCAGAGAATAGCTGCAGCACCACCTGTGGGTGAAAGACAGGGGGAGGGTGGGGGAGAACGGAAGGGAGAGTGGGGGAGAACGGAGGAGAGAGTGGGGGAGACGGAAGGGAGAGTGGGGGAGAACGGAGGGGAGAGTGGGGGAGAACGGAAGGGAGAGTGGGGGAGAACGGAGGGGAGAGTGGGGGGGAACGGAGGGGAGAGTGGGGGAGAACGGAGGGGAGAGTGGGGGAGAATGGAGGGGAGAGTGGGGGAGAGCGGAGGGGAGAGTGGGGGAGAACGGAGGGGAGAGTGGGGGAGAGCGGAGGGGAGAGGGGAATGGGGATGGGGGGAGGGGGATGGGGGAAGGGGGAAGGGGGAAAGGGGAAGAGGGGGAGAGGGGAGGGGGAAGGCGGAAAGGAAAGAGGAACAGAGTGTGGGTAAGTTGTGAGTGGGAGAGGGACAAGAATGAGGAAGAATGGGCAGCAGCAGTAAGGGCAGGGACAGGGGGGCGGGGAAGGGGGAAGAATGGGGAAGGGGAAAGGGGCAGGAACGAGAAAGAGGGTATGGGTGAATGGTAAGAGGGGGAGAGAGTGAGAAGAAGCAGGATTGTGCATCGGTTGTGGGGCGAAGGAAGGAAGCAGGAAGCAATTGCCTCTTGTTGCAAGGCATATGCAGGACTCCCCACTTCTCACACTTTCAACCCGCCGCTCTCCCCGCTCACCCCCCTTCCCCCACCCCACGCACCCCCTCCCCTACTTCCCACAATACCCGCCCCCTGTCCCCCTCCCCACCTCTCGCCTCTCGCTCCTCCCGCCCCTGTCTCCGCTTCTCTCCCCACTCAAGTCCTTCCCCTCTTTCCCCCCCCCTTCCGCGCACCTCGTCCAGCAGCTCCAGTTTCTTCGCGTCGTCGCCCAGCGCCGCCTGCGTCTGCCGCTGGAGCTCCCCCGCCCAGTCCGCCCACTCCGCCTTCACCGCGCCCAGCGCCTCCTCGTCGCGCCGCCGCTGCGCGCGCGCCTCCGCCTGCATCTCCGCCACCTCCGCCTTCGTCTGCTCCACGCGCTTCCCCCACGCCACCTCCATCATCTCGAACTGCGCGTGGATCCGCGCAACCGCCTCGCGCTGCGCCTTGCGCTCCGCGTCGATGCGCTTCTCCGCCTCCGCCACGCGCAGCTCTACCGCCTCCATCTTCCCCGCGCAATCTTTGAGGATCTTCGCCGCGCGCTTCAGGTTCCGCTTGCGCTCCTCCTCCGCCTGACGCGCGGCTTCCTCCACTTGCGCGGCGATTTCCGCGGCACGCGCGGATGCTGCTTCCGCCTGCTCCTTGCGCGCTTCCGCCTCGCGCTGCAGCGCCTTCTCGAGCTCCAGTTCTGCCGCCCGCCGGCTCTCCTCTAACTTCTTCCCCACTGTTTCCTCCACCACTTTGCACCGTTTTACGCCTCTCCGCCTCTCCTCCTCCACGTGTTTCCGCACTTCCGCCAGTTTCCCCTCCCACTCGCGCTCCATCTCCGCCAGTCTCCCCGCGTCCGCCAGCCTCCCCGCGTCCGCCTGCGCCTGCATCTCCGCCAACCGCCCCGCCCACGCCTCCTGCGCCGCGTGCAGCCGCCCCTCCGCCTGCTTGAGCTCCGCGGACACGCGGAAGCGCATGTCCTCCACGCGCCCCACCCACCCCGCCTGCTCCGCCTTGAGTTCCGCCAGCTGGCGCTGCATTTCTTCCGCCATCGCCTGCAACATCCCCGCCTCCTTCGCGCCCCACCGCTCCTCCACCGCCGCAACCTTCATCACCGCAAGCTCCTGCGCCGCGCGGATGCCTTCCGCCAGCTCCGCCTGCGCGCTCTGCCAGCGCCGCTCCAGCGCCTGCAGGCGCTCCGCGGAGATGGCGCGTTCCGCCTGCATGAGCGCCTGCAGCTTGTGAACCTCCGCGCCCCACTGCTCCTCCAGCTGCTCCTTTACGCGCGCAATCTCCCTCCGCCGCTCCTCTTCCGCCTGCTTGCGCAAGTCATCCTCCCGCGCGCCCCACAGCATCCACTTCTGCCACCCCGCCTGCCCCTGCGCGGGAGCTTTTCCTCCGCCTTGCGCCTGCGCGTGGGCCTGCGGGTGCTCCGCCCCCCCTGCCGCGCGCTCCTTCCACTCCGCCTCCATCTCCGCCAGCCGCACCGTAACCTGCGTTGCCACGTCAGCGGCCATCCGCTCTTCCATGCGCGCGGCGATTTTTTCCTCGATTCGGGCAGCTAAACGTTCTTCTAGCTGCACGGCCAGCTTGGCTTCGAGCTCCGCGGTCAGGTGCTCCAAGCTGGCGGCGACGCGCCGCTCAACGGCGGCGGCGGCTTCCGCTTCGATCGCCGCCACGTGGGCCTTCACCGCTGCTTCCACCTGAGCATTCACCTGCGCCTCGGCAGCTGCCGCCGCCTGAACAACCTGCCATCACAGGGGCGGCGGGAGCAGAGGTTGTGTATCAGCCCGCAATATCGTCAGCGCATAAATTTCATTAATTAATCGTCGTCTGCTTACCTCATGCTTATCCACGTCAGCAAGAGGCGCTGGGCCGTCGGATGCAGAGTCGCCATCGGAGGAGGCGGACGAGGGGTGATGGGAGCCGTTGGATGAGGCGTCCGAGTCCATCAGCGCCAGCACGTCCGCCAGCAGCCGCAGCTCCTCCACCGACCCCTCGCTCGCCGCGCTCCCCTCTTCCGCCTCCTCCGCCGCCTCCTCCGCCGCCCTCGCCACCTCCGCCTCGTGTGCCTTCTCCGCCTCAGCAGCCCGCAGCTCCTCCACCGGCCCCTCGCTCGCCGCCTCCTCCGCAGCTTCCGCTGCCTCCTTCGCCACCTCCGCCTTCTCCCCGCCCTCCGTCGCTTCCGCCCTCTCCGCCTCGTGCGCATTCGCCGTGCCCTCTCCCGCCTCTTGTGCAGCCGTGTTCCCTCCGCCTGGCCCTTCCTCGCCGTCCGCCCATAGCGTCCCTTGCGCTTCGTAATTTTCCCCATTCGCCGCGACATCTCCACTCTCTGCGCCATCTCCGTCGTCCGCGCTCACCGCCGCGTCTGCAGTCGACTGAACCGTTGCCTCCTCGCGCGGCATTGCTTCGCCCACCTTCGCATCTGGCACATCTCCACGGTCCTCATTCTCTTGCGCTTCACTCTTCTCCGCCTCCTCACTCTTTTCTACCCCTTCGCTCTTCTCATCTTTCTTAATCGTCTCACCTCCGTTTGTCTCCTCTACGTCCCCGCTAGGAGCTACCTCAATTTCCTCATCACCCGCTACTAGCACTCCCTTCTCATCCTCATGTTGCCCATGCCCCACACCCTGCGCAACGCCGCTGCTGCCAAGCGCGTCATCACCGTGCGCGGTGCAAGTCACTCCTTCCGCACTCACTACCACCTCCGCTTCTCCCTCTTCGCCCGACCTCACCGCCTTGACCGCCGCAACTGGCGCCGCTTCAGGCGCTGCGCCACTCGCGTCCACCTCTTCCGCGTCGGTCTTCTTGTCTGACGAGCAGCTGTTTGGCTCCGCTTCTCCAGCCGCTTCCTCCGCAAATGCCGCTGGCGCTTCGTTCCCCGCCTCTCCGCCCAACGAGCTCCCCATGTCTGCGCCCGACGCACTACCCGCATCCTCCCCTGCCGCGACTGCTAACCCCTCACTGGCCGGCACGCAAACGCCCTCCGGCAGTTGTGCCTCCATGCATGCAGGGTCGTCAGCAAGCTCACCCTCAAGCTCGCTCTCGTTCTCGTGCTCCTTCATGTTCTCACCAGCCGCAGCGGTCTCCCCTCCAGGTGCCGCGCTTGCCGCAGCGTCCCCGGTCGCAGTCACCTCATCCGCCTCGCCCATGATTTCCTCGCCTGTGCCTGCGACAGTATTTGGAGCTGAGTCGGCATTGACCGCGTTGCTATCCGCCTCGCTCGCTTCGTCCGTGCTCGCAGCCGCATCTGTTGGGTCCACGCTGCTTCCTGTTGCATCGACAGCTGCCGCCATGGCTCCTTCGTTTGCACACGCATCGGCGTCGCCTGCGATTGCTTCTTCCGCGCCTGCCGGGCCTCCGCTCAGCGCGCCATCCCTGCACGCGCTGTCCGCCTCTGGCGCCGCGTTGATCTCGTCGGCAGCTGAAGCGCGCTCGCTCTCGCTCTGGACAACAACTTCGGACAGATTCGTCGCATCTTCAGGTGGTGCGTCGCCAACATTTGTCGCACCGGCAGCTGATGCGTCGCACTGATTCGTAGCGTCCTCGGCTGCTGCACCCTCCTCGCTATCAACCTTGTTCGACTCGCTCGCGTCCTCCACGACCTTTCTCACGTCGCACGCTTCCTCAGCAGCCGCAACGCCTTCCTCCAGCGTCAGCGCGCTGCTTCCCTCGTCCACCTCAACGCCAGCAGCTTCCTCGAGTCCACCTCCCAAGTTCTCTCCTGGACACGGAACGCTGCTCGTGTCTCCGCGCTCTTCGCCGCATTCACGTGTCGGGGCCGTCACATTGGGATCGGCAGAAGCCTCCGAAGCTTCGCTCGCGTCGCGGCTCGCCTCGTGGCCCGTTTGTTGGCTCTCCTCCGCGTTGTCCATCTCGTCGCTTGTTATGCAGGCAGCTCGCGCTTCTGCCGCTGGATCTTCCTCCACTTTTGCTGGTTCGGTGGCCGCCGAATTGCCGTCGGAAAGGCTTTCTTCGCCGCCGTACCCATCTTTCTCCACGTTATTTCCATTTTCCTCGCCTCCAATCATCGTATCTTCAGTCTCCTTCGGTAACGAGGGTTTCGTGTTTTCCGTCTCCGGGACTACGCTCACACTCTGGGAACTTGCAGCTGAATTCACGGCTTTCAGCGAATCTTCTTGCGCTACCAGCGAGATGCTACCCGTCAATGCGTCACCGTCGCCGGGATCCTCAAGCTCGACCCTTTCCATGTTTTCACTAATTTCCGCCGAAAAGATGCTCACTCTGGGTGAGGGGATGTACAAAGTGATAGCGTGAAGCAGCCTAACAAGTAGAACTGAGATGCTTGCTGGCTCAAAGTAGAATCCCGAACAGGTGAGGATTTGAACGAGTTCAGCCAAATGCAACCAGCCTGCGGCTTGGGTTGGGTGTGTTTGGGATGGGATGGGTTGAAAAGAATTCAAGCATGATGATGATGGATGATGAATTCTGGATGGCTTATTTCCCACTCGGGCAGCCATTCCAGAATCTGTACATTTTTTTTACATGCCCCAGCTGCAACCATTTCGGAAATGTTTACTCGAATATCTTCAAAAGAGGAGCTTCTCACTTGCATTTATAAGGATGTACAAAGTGGAAATGCCTCGTTCTTGGGCATCACACTTTGCACCCGGAAGTTTCATTTTCCTGGCAGAAGTTCCATTGCACCGTCAAACAAAATCCGTAGCGCACATGCGAATCGCCTTGAGTGATTCACCTCGTTGTGCAATTATCGAACGAATCGCCACATGAAAACCAATCACACAGCTTTTGACAATGGCGGGGGGCCCGACCCCAATACAAGCACTTTCTGGCATTTGTTTATTTTGGCTCAAGATTTTGGGCCGAGAAACGTGTGTCTGTATTTCAACTGGGGTGAAGAGGCAAGTTGTAACGTGAATTGTATTGAGAATTTCAGTAGCAAGGATAATGTTGCATACTCGACCACAACGCCGCTATTCATCGAATTTCACGCAGACACGTGTTTTTGTTCGGTCAGCTGTGAGCCAGTTAGTGGGAGAACTGCAGAGAAAGCATTGTGAGAGTGAGAGTAGCGGTGAGTCGATCTTCTCCGCCGCCTTGCCGCCATGAGGCTCGCGACGCTCGCCACGTGCGCGCTGAACCAATGGGCGATGGATTTCGAGGGTAACACAAATCGCATCATCGCGTCCATTCGCGAGGCGAAGGCGCGAGGCGCGTCGTACCGGATCGGGCCGGAATTAGAAATCACGGGCTACGGCTGCGAGGACCACTTCCTCGAGCACGACACGTGCCAGCACGCGTACGCCACGCTCTTTTCGTCCCCGATTGAATATTGCCATCCTTGCCCTTCCCTGCCACGTGGCATCGGTCATCGACCTCCCTTTCTCTGCTGACCCGTGCCACACTGCCGAACCGCTCAACGTCATGGCGGCGTCCGCGAGTGGCGTAGTGACCGAATTCCTAGATAGCATAGCAGCGGCAGCGCTACAGCCGTCATTCTAAGTGGCATAAACATTCCAGTAGAACTTGATCTCCACTTCCAGCCTCCCCCTATCCCTCCTCCTCCCCACTCCCCACTCCCCTCAAACTCCTTTCTCCCCACTCTCCTCAATCCCCGCCCTCCCCTTACTCCCCGTTCCATGAGGTGAGAGTCTGGCCGCCATCACCACCAGCAGCGCTACAGCCGGCATGCGATGCAAGATCGGCCTGCCAGTGGAGCACATGGCTTGCGCTACAACCGGGAGTCTCCGCTCACCCCCTTCTCACCCCCTTCCCATGCCGCCAGCTGGGAGTGTCAAGCCGCCATCATCCCCAGTAGCGCTTTGGCGGGCATGTTGTGAGACATCAGGCTGCCAATATCGCTTTCCCCATCTCTCTTCACTCCCGCTTCACCCACCTCCTCCTCCCCCTCCCCCTCCCGCTCCCCCTCCCCCTCCCGCTTCACCTTCCCACGCAACCCCCCAGCTGGGAGTGCCTTGCAGTCATCATCGCCAGCGGTGCTACAGCCAGCATGCTGTGCGACATCGGGCTGCCAGGGGAGCACCGTGGGGTGCGCACAATACAACCAGAATCCTCTGCTCCTGCCCTCCCCCATGCTACCAGCTGAGGGTGTCTTTCTAGCAGCGATCATCGCCAACGGCGCTACAGCCGGCATTCTGTGCGACATCGGGCTGCCAGTGGAGCACATCCCTCCCCCCCTTCCCTTTCACTCCCGCCTCACACCCCCTTTCTCCCCCCACCTTCCAGCTGGGAATGCCTTGCAGCTATTATTGAGAGTGGTGCTACAGCCGGCATCCTCTGTGACATCGGGCTGCCAGTGGAGCACATTAATATCTTCTCCCCTTCCTATTGCTCTCCCCGTCCCCTCACTCTCACCTCCCTCTCTCTTCCCGGCTCAACCCTCCTCTTGTGCCCCGCCCTTCCCAGCTGGGAATGCCTTGCAGCTATTATTGCAAGTGGTGCTACAGCCGGCATTCTGTGCGACATCGGGCTGCCAGTGGAGCATATCCCTCCCCTCTCCTCCCTTCACTCCCTCCCTCCTCCCACCCCCTTATTCCCCCAAATTCCGCAGCTGGGAATGCCTTGCAGCTATTATTGCAAGTGGTGCTACAGCCGGCATTCTGTGCGACATCGGGCTGCCAGTGGAGCATATCCCTCCCCTCTCCTCCCTTCACTCCCTCCCTCCTCCCACCCCCTTATTCCCCCAAATTCCGCAGCTGGGAATGCCTTGCAGCTATTATTGCAAGTGGTGCTACAGCCGGCATTCTGTGCGACATCGGGCTGCCAGTGGAGCATATCCCTCCCCTCTCCTCCCTTCACTCCCTCCCTCCTCCCACCCCCTTATTCCCCCAAATTCCGCAGCTGGGAATGCCTTGCAGCTATTATTGCAAGTGGTGCTACAGCCGGCAGTCTGTGTGACATCGGGCTGCCAGTGGAGCACTGTGGGAAATTTTTCCACTTCCCACCCCCCCCCCTCCCCCTCCCCTCCCCCCCCCGTGCCACCAGCTGGGAGTGTCTAGCCGCCATCATTGAGAGCGGCGCTACAGCCGGCATCCTGTGTGACATCGGGCTGCCGGTGGAGCACCGCGGGGTGCGCTACAACCGAAATACTCTACTCCCCCCTCCCTCCCTCCTCCCCCCCAGCTGGGAATGCCTTGCAGCTATCATTGCAAGCGGTGCTACAGCCGGCATCCTCTGTGACATCGGGCTGCCGGTGGAGCACCGCGGGGTGCGCTACAACTGCCGCGCGCTCGTCCACAGCCGTCGGATCCTGCTGCTGCGACCCAAGATGGATCTCGCCAACGACGGAAACTACCGGGAAACGCGCTGGTTCGCCACGTGGAAGCGGTTGGGAGTGGTGGAGAGCGTGCGGTTACCAGCGGTGGTTACCGCGGCGTGTGAGGGGCAGCGGGAGGTGCCCATTGGGGATGGAGTGCTGGATCTGCTGGATAGGTGGGTATCAGGATGGGTTAGATCTGGATGGGTGTATGTCTGGATGGGTGATGACTGTATTGGTGAAAATATCTGAATGGGTAGGTGATATCTGGATGGGTGATAGTATCTGTATAGGTGGGTGGTATCTGGATGAGTGATTATATCTCTGGATGAATGGCATGCGTGCGTGCAAGCACTTGACCACTGGGGTTAATCAATGGCATGCAATTGCCGTGTTTGTCAACTGATCTGGTATGGTAGCTAGAAGCTAGGGACTAGGAGGTAGGATCTCGTGATCTTGCTGTCTTCACCTCTGCACCTGCTAGCGCCGCGCTCCGCAAGTAAAGGTGGTGGGAAACGGCAGCGAAGTCCCCCGCCTATGCCTTCTTGTGTTGTGTTGTTCATCGTGTATGTATTGTGCTCAACCTCGTCTGGTCTCCCTCCCAGCACTTCTGTGAGTGAGACCTGTGACGAGGAGCTAATAATCCCTTAGGCTTCGCACATCCGATCCGAGCAGCACTGGCAGGGGCATAAGTGGTGGGCAACGACATCAATTGCACCTCTCTTTCCTCCGCAGTGTATCATATTCGCCCCTTGTCTTGCCTCACTCGCAGCACCCTGGCGAGCGAGACATGCAAGGAGCTATTCACCCCTCTGGCGCCGCACATCCGAGCAGCACTAGCAGGAGCAAAGGTGGTGGGCAACGGCAGCGGACTCACTTTGTTGGCTCCTCGCCTCGTGTTTGCTATCTGCGCCCAACTTGTCTTCCCATTCATCCCTCACTTGCAGCACCCTGGCGAGTGAGACGTGTGAGGAGCTATTCACCCCTCTAGCGCCGCACATCCGAGCGGCACTAGCAGGAGCAGAGGTGGTGGGCAACGGCAGTGGCAGCCACCACGAGCTGCGCAAGCTGGGGACCCGCGTGGGGCTTGTGCAATCTGCTACCAGCAAAGCAGGCGGGGTGTACCTGTATGCCAACCAGAAGGGGTGCGACGGTGGACGGCTGTACTATGGTGAGTGTGCCATGCTTTTGACCTGAAAGGTGGGTGGGCGATGGCAGTGGCAGCCACCACGAGCTGCGCAAGCTGGGGACGCGCGTGGGGCTTGTTCAGTCCGCAACTAGTAAAGCAGGCGGGGTGTATCTTTACGCGAACCAGAAGGGGTGCGACGGCGGAAGGCTCTATTATGGTGAGTGTGCTGTGCCTGTGGCTTGAAAAGAGGATGGGCTGGGCTGTCGCCAACGGCAACGGCAGTGGCAACCAGAAGTGGTGCGATGGTGGACGACTGTACTATGGTGAGTTTGCTCTGTTTGTTACTCGGCTGTCAGCAGTGGCAGCGGCAGCCACCACAAGCTACGCAAGCTGGGCACGCGTGTGGGGCTTGTCCAAGCAGCGACCAGCAAGGCAGGCGGGGTGTAACTATACGCGATCTAGAAGGGGTGTGGTGGACAGCTGTACTATGGTGGGTACAGTGCTCGTGACCTAAGAGAGGGGGCGGGGTGTGCTTGTGATTGTGTTTGATTTTGAGGTGACACAACACATCGTTCCCTTATGCGCTCCTCCTATTCCCTAGTCTTCCTATTTCCTTCCCCAACCCCTTTGAATTGAACGCCATCAGACGGATGTGCCATGGTGGTGGCACAGGGGTCTCAGTTCTGAAGTTTTGAGACGTCTCAACTCTCAAATCCTTTGTCTTCCTGTTCCTCTCCCTCCGCTTCCCCCTCCTCTTCCCTTCGTCTCCCCCTCCTCTTCCCTTCGTCAACTCCGCCATCAGACGGGTGTGCCATGGTGGTGGTGAATGGGCAGGTGGTGGCGCAGGGATCGCAGTTCTCATTGGCTGACGTCGAGGTGGTAACCGCTACAGTGGACCTCGACCAGGTGCGTTGACTATAGCTGACCAGCTGCATTGACTTGAGTTGACTTGAGCTGACCAGCTGCATTGACTTGAGTTGACTTGAGCTGACCAGCTGCATTGACTTGAGTTGACTTGAGCTAATAAGGACTGCACCAAGTAGTGCCTGAAGCTGGCGAACTTGGTCCCCGGCATCACTGGAATTGACTTTGCATTACGGTGTGTTACCTGCGTATTCCTGCACGGCTGTGATTGAGAGGTATGGCCAAGATGTCATAAGTAACGTCAGCTTATTGAGCGTGACTTACAACGTGGCTCCTGTCAGGAGCAGGCGCAAGCACATGGGCCGTGCCTCAGGTAGCTAGAGGGGTAGACATCCTGGGTAAGGGGAGGGGACCAGGTGTGGAGGGGAAGGCGCATGGCTTCCAGCAGTGGGCAGCAGTGGGCAGCAGCGGGCAGGGAGATGGTGATGCAGGAAGCGATGGAGTATCTGCGCTACCTGACGATCATAATTACTGTAAGCCGTGTGGAGCATCTCCGCGATGAAAAGCCAGGCAATGTGCAGAAATGGGGATGACATGTTCATTATGTGCATTCTGTGCATTATCATTATCTGCTTACATGTGCAGAGCCTGGGCAATCTTGTCCGCCTGGGTTGACGAAATGGGGCGGAAGTGCAAGGACGGAAGGGGGGGGGGTTGGCAAGGGGGAACAAGGAGGGATGGGTTTGGGAGGGAGCATTGTGGCTGTGAGGGCTGGTGGAGGACTGGAGGATGAGGAAGGAGAAAGGGCAGGAGAGGAGGGCGAGGAGGAGGTGGAGGAACAAAACGTTCAGGAGGTGTATGAGGAAGGAGAAAGGGCAAGAGAGTGATGGACGGGGTAGTGGTTCAGGATGGGGATGAGGAAGGAGCGTGGCGCAGGAGAGGAAGAGGCAGATGTGGTGGGGGGCGTAGCGGTGGGGGTCCTTCGTCTTCGCCCCCCACCACATCCGCCTCCTCCTCTCCTGCCCCTTTCCCTTCCTCATCCTTTTCCTTAACCACTACACCCTCCACCACATCCTCCTCCTCACAACCTGCCCCCTATCCTTCGTCCTCTCCTGCCTTTTGAGAATTCTCAAAAAACATGCGCTGCAACAAATTTCCCTCCCACGAATGTTAGTGTGTTGGCGTTTACCAAAGAGGATACGTAACCTCTTGGTGAAAGCGAGGTTTCAGAAACGGGGATACACCAACCCCGTAAGTTGATGGGATTGAATTCGTCCCACCAACTTGCATGTGTGAATGACATTGTAAATGTTGTACAGCCAGCTAGCGGGCCGCGATGACGAGCCGCACTGGATTTCTTGTTTCTTGGTTGAGTGTGGGGCACGGTAGATGGGAGTAGATAAGGAGTAGTTTCTTTCATGTAACTCTGAGAGCGCTGATGAAGGCCACCGGCCGAAACGCGCGTACGCTCAGGTTTGAATAAACGATTTCTTATCTATTCTATCCCTACTAGCCTAAGCTCAGCTCAGCCTAGAAGGAGATTAAGACGAATTACTTGATTAGGACGAGTTACCTGTTGGATCCAGGTCGAATCTGTCTTTCTATGCCACTACACCCTCCACCACATCCTCCTCCTCACAACCTGCCCCCTATCCTTCGTCCTCTCCTGCGTCATCCCCTTCCTTGACCACTACGTCCTCCATCACACCCTCCTCATCACCTGCCCCTTTTCCTTCCTCCTCTCCTGCCTCTTTGCCATCCTCATCCCCCTCCCACATAATCCACGTTCAATTCGCCGCTCAATACGCCGGCGTTAGTTATGTGTGGATCACCGTGTATTCTTGCGTGTTATCGTGCACCACCCCCATGACTGCATGCCGGCATGCACTCGTCTCCCCATGCCTCATCTTGCCGTGCGCGTGCAAGGGGTCCAGGCTGCTAGCGTGCATGGATCAGTGGCACCTCTTTCAGGGCCCCTCTCGGCCACCACTCTCTGTAGTGCTGCATGCGCTCTTCTTTCCCAAACCACTTCCCTCCTCTCGCCTGCCCCTCAAGGTGCGCCCCTCCAGGTGGCAAGCTACAGGGGCGCTATCAGCAGCCTGGGGGCTCAGACCTCAGCCTCTCTCTTCTCTTTTCCCGCTCACCCCCGTATTCCTCTTATCCTCTCATTCATCTCATTCCTCCCATGCCTATCCTGCCCCTCAAACCTCTCAAGGTGCGCCTGCCTCTCAAGGTGCGCCCCTGTGGCAAGCTACAGGAGCGCCATAAGCAGCCGGAGGGAGCAGGGCTCAGCCTATCTCTTTTCCCTCTCGTCCTCTCATTCATCTCACTCCACCCCTGCCCCTCAAACCTCCTACCCTTTGCACTTTTCCAGGTGGCGAGCTACAGGGGAGCTATCAGCAGCCTGAGGGAGCAGGCCTCAGCCTCTGCCCCAGCACCATCCGCCTCCTTCCCAGCGTTTTCATCCTCCGCCTCTCCCGCCCCGCCCATCGTGCGCATTCCCTCCGATATCTCCATCTGCCATCCGTCCTCGGCTAGCCTTTCTCTCGCCACCTCCCACCCCATTCAGGTACCCTTCCTTCCGCTCTTCTCTTTCTCTCCTCCCCAACCTCCTTCTGCTCTCTCTGCTCTCCTTCTGCTCCTCTTCTTCTCTGTCGTCCCACTCCTTTCCCTCATGCTCTCACGCTCGCATCCCACTCCCATCCCTTGCCACCAGATCCGCTACCACTGCCCTGAAGAGGAGATAGCTCTCAGCCCGGCATGCTGGCTGTGGAACTACCTGCGGCGCAGTGGGGCCTGGGGCTTCCTTCTCTCCTCCCTCTCATGCTCTCCTGGACTCCTGCTCTTTCCTCTGCTGCTCTCCTCCTCCCTGCCGCACACGCACCACCAGATCCGCTACCACTGCCCCGAGGAGGAAATCGCTCTGGTTCCGGCGTGCTGGCTGTGGGACTACTACCTGCAGTGCAGCGGGGCCTCTGGCTTCCTTCACAGACGTTCTCCTACCTCTCATGCTGCCTCCCTTACCCGCCCCGCCACCAGATCCGCTACCACTGTCCAGAGGAGGAGATATCACTGGGCCCGGCGTGCTGACTGTGAAACTATTTCAGGCGCAGCGGGGCCACCCGCTTCAAAGTGCCTCTCTTCCCGCCTTCCATGCCCCTCCTTTCTTCTCAGATCCGTTACCACTGCCCAGAGGAGGAGATAGCACTGGGCCCGGCGTGCTGGTTGTGGGACTACCTGAGGCGCAGCGGGGCCTCGGGCTTCCTGCTGCCGCTGTCAGGCGGTGCTGACAGCTCATCCGTGGCCGCCATTGTGGGGTGCATGTGCCAGCTGGTCGCTAAAGGTGTGATGCGGTGCTATGGGGTGCGATTGGGTGCTATGAGCTGCTATGCTATCTGGCGGTGCTGACAGCTCATTTGTGGCCGCCATTGTGGGGTGCATGTGCGAGCTGGTGGCGGAAGGTGTGGAGTGGTGCTGTGGGGTGCTGCGGGGTGTGATGCGGTGCAATGTGATGCTATGAGGTGCTGTGGGGTGCTATTCTGCCTTGCTGCTGACAGCTCATTTGTGACCGCCATTGTAGGGTGCATGTGCCAGCTGGTGGCAAAAGGTTTGCTCTTGAAGTGCATGCTTGCTTGGGGTGCAAAAGGTGCAGTGCGGTGCTGTGCAGTGTCTGGGCGATGCAGCTGTGCCGCTGGTCCGTGGGTGCATACAGCACAAGGCCGTGCACGAGCAGAGCCGTGCAGTGCAATGGCTGCAGAACGAATCACATTCACACCCACCTCTCTCCCCGATGTTGCCTTCTCACAGCGATTGCCGAGGGTGACGAGCAGGTGCAGCAGGATGCAGAGCGAATCACGGGGCTACAGCTGGCGGCAGGGGCGGCAGCAGAGGAGCAGAAGCGGCATGCTGCCAGGCTGGCAGACCGCATCCTGCACACCATCTACATGGGCACGGAGAATAGGTCCGTTCGTACATATTCGGCGCCTCATTTTATTTTATTTTTTACTTGTGAGGCGCCTCAGAAGTTGGCGTGCTGCCAGCCAGGCTGGCAGACCGCATCCTTCACACCATCTACATGGGCATGGAGAACTGGTCTGTTCATAACCCCCATATTCCCTTCTCATACCGTCTTTAGAAGTGCAGACACGAGCACCAAATGCCGCAGTGCCCGCTGATGGCTCGCCTTCTCTCCTCCCTCCCACCTTCCCTCCTTACTCACAGCTCCCAAGCAACAAGGACAAGAGCGAAGCAGCTAGCATCGGAGATAGGAGCATTGCATTTAGACACGAGCATAGGTTCCGTGGTCGCTGCTGTTGTGGCTCTCTTTCTCACCCCCCTCTCTCCTTCCTTTCTCCCCCCTTCTCACATCCCCTTCTCACCTCCCCCTCTCACACACAGCTCCCAAGCAACAAGGGCATGAGCAAAACAGCTAGCGGCAGAGATAGGCGCATGGCACTTAGACACGAGCATTGACTCCATGGTCGCTGCTGTTATGACTGTGTCCCTCTTTCCTCCCCCTCACCCCCTCACACACACAGCTCTCGGGCAACAAGGGCACGTGCGAAGCCGCTAGCATCGGAAATAGGCGCGTGGCATGTGGACACGAGTACTGATTCCGTGGTCGCTGCTGTCGTGGCTGTCCCCTCCCCTCCCTCTCACCTCCCCCTCACACATACAGCTCCCAGGCCACGCGATCACGAGCGAAGCAGCTGGCATCGGAGATAGGAGCATGGCACTTAGACACGAGCATTGACTCCCGTGGTCGCTGCTCTGTGTCCCTCTTTCCTCCCCCTCACCCCCTCACACATACAGCTCCCAGGCCACGCGATCACAAGCGAAGCCGCTAGCATCGGAGATAGGAGCATGGCACTTAGGCACGAGCATTGGCTCCGTGGTCGCTGCTGCCGTGGCGCTCTTCTCATCCCCATCTCTCCTTTCTCACCCTCTCGCATACAGCTCGCAGGCCACACGATCAAGAGCGAAGCAGCTGGCATCGGAGATAGGAGCGTGGCATCTAGACACGAGCATTGACTCCGTGGTTGCTGCTGTCGTGGCGCTCTTTCTCACTGTCACTGGCCTGCGCCCGCACTACAAGGTGGGGCCTGCTGGATTGCTTTCCTTGCTATCACCCTCCGTGCAATAACCTTTCTTGCAGCACTAGTGAGCACTAGTGAGCTAGCACTAGCCATCCCCCTCATTTACCTGAATTAAATTTGTTACCTCGGAAGGTTGCAGAAGCAAGGGCCGTTTTTGCCTCTGATTTCCATTCCCCCCCGTTTCTCCCTCAGCCCCTCCCCCCCACACAATTAGAGGCAAGCATATTAGCAAAGAACCTCGCTTCCCGTCCAATCCAAGCGCACCTCTCCGCATGCTCCTCGCCTTCCTCTTCGCATCTCCTCGTCTCTTTTTCGTTACGTCCATTCCTCTTCTCCCAGCTTCTCCCTCCCATCTGGTTCCGCTCTGCTCTCCCCCCCCCGCATCTCAGCTGGGTAGCGGCACATCAGCAAAGAACCCCGCTCAGCAGAATATTCCAGCCCGCCTGCGCATGTCCCTTCCCTCCCCTCCCCGTTTCCCTTCTCACCCCACCTTCTCCCCCGACTTCCCCCCTTCCCCCCCTAGCTCGACGGAGGTACATCGACAGAGAACGTTGCTTTGCAGAAGGGGCAGCGGGTAGCCACCCAGATCTGGCACCAATTGCACGAAGCGAAGATGCAGTTGAACAAGTGGACATTCCCTGGTGTTTGTCGCCTCGACGATGGCTGCAAGGCCGAAGTGCAGTTTTGAGTACCTGACAAAACTAAAGACAGTCTCGGAACGTGGGAGGGTCATTCGGAGGCGTTGTGTATTGCTGCCAGAAAGACAATTCTTTGCGCCAAGTTCATATTTGAGTGGAAGCATCACACGCTCCGCAGTGTGATGCTTCCACTCAAATATGAACTTGGCGCAAGATTTTGCATTCCTGACAGCAGCAAACGACACCTCTGAATGGCCCTCCCACGTTCCGAGACTGCCTTTGGATTCGCCAGGGACTTGAGACTGCACCTTGGTCCTGTAGACGTCGTCGAGGCGACAGACATCAGGGAATGTCCACTCGTTCAGCAGCATCTTCGCTTCGTGCGACGGATGCCAGGTCTGGGCGTCTACCGCATGCTGCTCGCCCTCCACTTCACGTCTCGCTGTCTCTGCATGCCCATTCCCTCCCGTTCTCCACTTTCTCCCTCCCCCCCCCACCCCAACTGGATGGAGGCACATTATTGGAGAACCTGGCTCTGCAGAGCATACAAGCCTGTCTGCGCATGCTGCTCGCCTTCCTCTTCGCCTCCCCTTGACTTGACATGCCCAATTTTTTCCACCTCCCTCCCCCATCCTCCCAGCTGGACGGAGGCACATCAGCGGAAAACTTGGCCCTGCAGAACATTCAAGCCCGCCTGCGCATGGTGCTGGCCTTCCTCTTTGCGCAGCTGCTGCCCTGGGTGCGCGGCCATGGGGGGAGAGGAGGGCGGAAGGAGAGCACAGCCGATGGGCAGAAAAAGGGAGGCGAAGGGGAGGAGGGAGGAGGGGGGGGATGGGGAGAAGAGAAGGTGCCGGCGGAAGGGGTGTTGGAGAGGGGCAAGGGGAGGGGAGGCGGGTCGGAGCAGCGGGGGAGCGGAGGGGGCTTTCTGCTCGTGCTGGGCAGTGCCAACGTGGACGAGGGGCTGCGAGGATACCTCACCAAGGTGTGCTTGGACTGAGCATGTCTAATTTATGGCTCAAGAAGGTGAAGCAGTGTAGAGGGAGCATTGCATGCTTGGCAGCGCCAATGTGGATGAGGGCCTGAGAGGGTACCACACTATGGTGTGCTTATGATGGAATGGAATGGGTGCATGGCATGTTACAGTCATCTCTGATACAGCTGTTTCACTGCTCGTGCTGGGAAGTGCCGATGTAGACGAGGCCCTGAGGGGGTACCTCACTAAGGTGTGCTTTCAATGGGGTGGGAGCACGGCGTATCAGAGTCACCTCACCACTAATGTATCGAGTCGACTGCTCGTGCTGGGCAGCGCAACGTGGACGAGGGAGCTGAGCTCTGAGAGAATACCTCACAAAGGTGTGTTGTGATAAGGGCAGTGAGCAAGGAGGGGGTGGGCAATGCCAAGTGCACGTCACAGTGATCACTGCTGTATCAACTCAACTGCTCGTGCTGGGCAGCGCCAATGTGGACGAGGTCTGGGAGGGTACCTCACTAAGGTGAGTGAGATGATGGGGGGCAGTCACTAACGCGTGCATATAGAGGGAGCATGCACGGCATACCACAGTCACCATCCCTGGTCCACCAATCCAACTGCTCGTGCTGGGCAGTGCCGATGGGGACGAGGGCTATGAGATGGGACCTCACTAAGGTGCGTATGCATGTGCCATGGCCGTCTTGCTCACCAGGGTAACGATTAAGTCTTCATCCAAACCCCTTTTTGCCTTCCGTTCAACCACGATTCTCACAAGCATTCCCCTCCTTCCTCCCACATCAGTACGACTGCAGCAGTGCAGACATCAACCCCATTGGTGGAATCAGCAAGACGGACCTCCGCCGTTTCCTGCGCTGGGCGGCAATCCACCTTGGCTTCGCCTCATTGGCCGATGTCGAGGCCGCACCGCCCACCGCTGAGCTGGAGCCAATCAGAGCGGACTACGTGCAGGTGGGCCAATCAGAGTAGGCCAGATTGGCACTGTGCAGAGGAGGTGATATACACTGCATTGCAGAGTGCAGAATGCAGATCCCATCCCATGCCACGCCATCCCATGCCATACCACCCCATTCCATCCCATCCCATCCCATCCCATCCCATCCCATGCCATCCCATGCCATCCCATGCCATGCCATCCCATGCCATCCCCATCCCCATCCCCATCCCATCCCATCCCGTCCCATCCCCATCCCATTCCGTCCCGTCCCGTCCCATTCCATGCCATGCCATGCAATGCCACCCCTCCATCCCCTGCCACGTGCCACACAGGTGGACGAGGTGGACATGGGAGTTCCAGACATGTCTTTCTCTCCTTCTCCCATGCCACGAAACCCCATCCCCTCCCACACCTCACCACACCACACCATGTCACGCACAGGTGGACGAGGTGGACATGGGCATGACCTACGAGGAGCTCTCCCTGTACGGCCGCCTGCGCAAGGTCATGCGCTGCGGACCTGTCGCCATGTTCCAGGTGCGTGCAGTATTAGTGCGAATGTATGTGTCATGCCTGATGTGTGTTCCAGGTGCGTGTGATAGTAGTCGGCTTGCATGCAATGCATTGTGAATGATGTGTGTTCCAGACGCCCGGTGGCCCTCTTTCTTGCACAAAGTCCAAGCTGCTACCCTCAACACCTCTCCTGCAACCCCCCTCCCCCCTCGCAGAAGCGGAGGTGGCATTTCACTTCCCTCCACCGCACCTCTCCCCCACCTCTTTTCCCCACCCCTCTTCTCCCCCACCCCCCCTCCCAGCACCTGTGCCACGAGTGGCGGCAGCGGCTGACAGTGGCGGGGGTGGCCACTAGTTCTCCTCTCTCCCCTGCTCCCCTCTCCCACCCCCCTTCCCCTCTTCCCCTCCCACCCCACCCCCCTCTCTCTCCCAGCATCTGTGCCACGAGTGGCGGCAGAGGCTGTCAGTGGCGGAGGTAGCAGCGAAAGTGAAGGCGTTCTTCCGCTTCTACTCCGTCAACCGCCACAAGATGACCACGCTCACGCCCTCCTACCATGCTGAGGTAACCACGCTCACGCCCTCCTACTGTGGACCCTAAGCCTCTCGTTCTTGTCTGTCAAAGCATCTTCCGCTTCTACTCCGTCAACCGCCACAAGGTGACCACTCTCACGCCCTCGTACCACACTGAGGTGCGAACTCCTCCACTCTCTCACTTCCTCACTTGTTTACCCCCTCCTATCATGCTCAGGTGCCCCCTCACTCACTCCGTCCCTCTCTCCCTCACCTTCTCACCATGCCCCGCTTCCTCACCCCCATTGTTCTCTCATTCCTAAACTCTCATTCCTTGTTCTCTCATGAAGCATCTTTGATTCCCACTGACATCCCCAGTTCCACAGTCACAACGCTTGTCTCACAATGCATCATCCATGTGCTTTCATCCACGCTTTCACATCCTCCTATTTCATTGTCGACTGATTGCCCTGTTTCTTTCCCCTCCCCCCCACCACTTTATGCAAACCTTCTCACCCAGGGACCTCTGCTTGTCCCTGCAACAGTCGCGGTGCATGCAACGTGCCATGGCCACACTCCCCGCCCTCCTTGCCTCCGCCCACCAAATATCTTCTCCCATGCCTGCTTTCCTCAGAACCACTCTCCTGACGACAACTGTTCGATATGTGCCAGTTCCCATGCAGCATGAGGCAGTTCCCATGCAGCATGTGGCAGTTCCCATGCAGCATGTGGTGGTCTCACTCTTTACCTTCCTTGCTCCTCCACCCCTGCAATCCCCCACTCCCCCTTCTCCCCTTAAACTTCCAGGACTACTTCTGAGAGGACAACCGCTTTCATCTGTGGCAGTTCCCGTAAAGCGAGTCATGGCCACACTCCCCACCTTCGTTGCCTTTCCCCTTCCTGCCGTCCCCTCCCACCCGACCACATTCCCGGCAGAATTTCTCCCCGGCGGACAACCGGTTTGTTCTGCGACAATTCCTGTACCGCGTGGCAATGTCAAGGCCTGTCTGCTCACCTTCCTTGCCTTCCCTTCCGCCTTTCCCCATCCTACCCTCCTCTGGCAGAACTATTCCCCGGAGGACAACCGGTTTGATTTGCGGCAGTTCCTGTACAACGTGGCGTGGCCGTGGCAGTTCAAACGGATTGACGCTCTTGTGGCAGCACATGAGGCTGCAGCCGCAACAGCCACAGCAGGTGCTGCTGCTGCAGTTGAGGGCACAAGAGCAGCATGAGGGTGCAGCAGCAACAGGAGGTGTGAGTGATAGAGCTGCTGGGAAGGGGAAGAAATGAAGGAGAGTACCGCTGATGGTGATGGTGATGGTGAAGGTGAAGGGCCAAGTTGTAGAGTATCATACTAACATGCACAGGAATGCACTACTAGGAGTATTTCTCACATCTGTCCCTGCATTACTCGTATGGTAGCAGGAATATTCATCTGCGTGGGCATTCTGCACAGTAGCATGATGGTGGTGCATATAAAGTTGTGAGAAGAGTACCGTACCTGTATCTGTAGAGTTTATGGCCAATCAATATAGAGACACACCCTTGTAATAGGGAGGAAATTGTAGGGTACCGGTAATATAGCACAGGAATGTTGTGTGGTGGGCCAAAGAGTACCAGTATGTGGTACAGTACAGTGAGTGCTTCATTGCAACATATTCTGTGGCCACATAGAAATGTGCCCTGTGACGTCTCTAGACAGTTTGAGATCACCAGTTTCATCACATTTAATTGATAGTGGGTTGAATGGAGGTTGACAGGATGGAGTTCCGGCACAAGGGAAGGCAAGTGTTCATACCGTACAGTATTGTACGATGTAAAACAAAACTGTTACCTGTACAATTGTTGTGAAAAAAACATCTCATCCGTTCCTACCGTATTTGGCTTTCAACATCCAAGCTGCCAAGACGGAAACCTACTGAAATTCGTTGACTCCACGATCTTAGCTGCAGCACCTCAACCATCCCTGTTGCAGGTGGTGCCATGCCATCACCTTGACCGCTCATTACAGTCAAGTCCATGGACCCTTTATTCCATCACCTCCCTTGCTTCATCTCATCTCCCCCATCTCCATCACCTCCTGTGTCATCCCCTTGACTGCCTGCTACGGGTCAAGCTCTCTGCATCCCGGGTAGCAAGGGCGGCACTGATGGCATCCACATCTACAGAGTGTGCTCATCTTTCAACCAACTCCCAGAATGTTTTCCTTGAGAAGAACGTCACTCCATGATATCCGTGGCTTCATCCCCCCCATCCCCATCACCCCCTGTGTCATCCCCTTGACTGCCCCCTACAGACAAGCTCGCAGCATCCCGGGTGGCAAGAGCAGCATTGATGGCGTCCAGGGTGTGCTGATTGTTGCTGTGAATCGCCTCATCCACTGGCGTGCGCTCATGACTGGGGATTGGAAATAGTGTTGGGGTTGGGGTCCGAGGTAAAAAACACATGGTTGAGAAGAGCAGTTGGCAAGAGCGGCGTTGATGGGTGTGCTGATTGTTGCTGTGAATCGCCTCGTCCACTGGCGTGCGCTCATGACTGGAAGGATGGGCGTTTGGGATTTAGGGAAGACAGGTCGGAGGGATAGGAAGGAAGGTGGGGGAACCACGAAATGGGGAACGGCAAATGGGAGGGCTGTCATGTTCTGCGCACGCTTACAGCCTGGGGTATAATAGGCTTTTACCCCATCAACAAAAGACGACTGCATGGTTACAGAGATCGGGGATGGGTAGCAGAAAGCAGCATTGGATGTGGTGGGTTGCAGCAGTCGGAGTGAGCAGCAGGCGGGGAGGTGTGAGGAGAGTGAGGGGAGGAAGGGGGTTACCTGTTGAGGGCGGAGGGGTTGGCTCCAGCAGCGATGAGCAAATGCACCATCTGATGGGGTGGGAGAGGGGGTGGGAAGCGGTGTGGTGGGGTGGGATGGGTTGCGTGTGGGGATTGTGAGGGGCATTCTGAGGTCGAATGGCGAAGAGGTGGGAGCGATGAGCAGATGCACCATCGGATGGAATTGGCAAGACGTGGGGTGGGGCGGGGTGGTGTGGGGTGGTGTGCGTGTGTGGGGTTGTGAGGGGTATAGTATGTTGAGGCAACTAAAAGGGCGGAAGGGCTGGTTTCGGCAGAAACGAGCAAATGCACCATGTGATGGGGTTGGTTGGCAAGTGGGGTGTGTGGGCCAGGGGAAAGGACGAGCGACACCTCATGTGCATTGGTGATGATGCATGGACCATGGCAACACAAGGAGCAAGCTTCACTCAGTCGGCGCACAGAATACGAAGGTTTTCCCTTGCTTCCCCCCCCCACCTGCCCCTGCGCCCACCTGCCCCTGCACCCACCCACCTGCCCCCTTCCGCCCTGCACTCACCGAGTCCCTGCCATTGACAGCCGTCCAGTGTAGTGGTGTGTTGCCCTGCTGGTTCACTGCATTCACCGGCTGAAAGACACGGGTGCAGGGTTCAAGGGTTGCGGTGTGGGTGGGTGCAAGGGGCGCAGGGTGTACAGGGTTCAGCGTGGGAAGGAGCATAGACGGGAGGGGCATGCGGCTCACATGGATTAGAGGCAGAAGGAACGGACAGCAGGGAGGGAGGCGCATTAGCAGTCATTGCAGCAGGGCTGGTGGACAGCCGGGTGGAGTAGCGCAGCAAGGGGAACTCATGGACCACGGTGCCTTAGTAGATCAGCAGGACAGTGGGTAAAGGGGGGAAGGGGTGGGCCAAAGGGGGAGGGCTAAGGGGGAGGGGGGCAGTGGAAGGAAAGAGACACTCACAGCCCCTCGTTGGATGAGCAAGCGTGCGATCTCTGTGTGGCCATTGGCTGCTGCCATGTGCAGCGCTGCATGCATGCATGCACACACACATGCATGCACGCATGCACACATGTCACAGGAAGGGGGTGTAGGACAGGGGTTATGCCATGTGCAGTGATGGGCTTATGCCATGTGCAGTGATGGGCTTATGCCATGTGCAGTGATGGGCTTATGCCATGTGCAGTGATGGGCTTATGCCATGTGCAGTGATGGGCTTATGCCATGTGCAGTGATGGGCTTATGCCATGTGCAGTGATGGGGTTATACCATGTGCAGTGATGCACACATGCATTCATGCATGGCACAGGGAGGGGGCGTGGGAAAGGGTTATGCCATGTACGCACGCATGGCACATGGAGGGGTTATGGGGAAGAGGTTACGGCATGTGCAGCGCTGCATGTGCGCATGGCACACTGTGAAGAAAACGGAAGAGGCCAGGTGGGGGATGGGGGATGGGGGATGGGGGGGAAGGGGGAGCGGGAGGGGGATTTCAAATCTACGCACCCAGCTTTGGCCCCCTTGGCTTTAGGCAACCCTAACGCGTGCGTGGAACCCTAAGACACACCTGCGTAGCACTCATCCCCTGCCCCACCTGCACGCCCCTCTTCCCCCCCACCTGTACGCCCCTCATCCCCTCCCCCACCTGTGCGCTCCTCACTCCCCTCCCCCTCCCCCCCCCCCACTTGCGCGCCCCTCACCCCCCCCTTTCCGATCTGTGCGCCTCTCATTCCCCCCCTGCTTGTGCGCCCCCCATTATCTCCCCTCCCCCACTTATGCGTCCGTCATTTCCCCCCATTTGTGCCCCTCCCATTTTCCCCTCCCCCCACCTGTGCGCCCCTCGTCATCCGCCACGCCAGCATCCGCGCCCCCGTCCAGTGCTGCTGCCACGTCCTCCATGTCACCATACCGCGCTCCCTGCACGTGGTGGGGGAGAAAGGAGGGGCGATGGGTGGAAGGCGAGGGGAGGTCACGGTGGAGACCGGGGAGAAGGGGGGAGGAGGAGCTACGAGGTGTTCTTTTGCGGTTGCAATGCTGGAGAGATGAGAAAACGGGAGGAAAAACACCAAAAGCGGGTTAACGGAAATTGGGCAAGATGGGGGTAGCAGTGGGGTAGTGGGAAGAGGGGAGCGGAAGACGAGGAGGACACAGAGGGGAGAAATGTGCGAGGACACGGGGAGACGAGTTGAGTCTGATAGATTCGAGAATCGAATTGAAAACTCTTCCGCGCACCTGAATGAGGAGGTCCGGCAGGTCTTCCGCCGCTTCCGCCATCACCGCGGGGGGCCCAGCTCCGTCGGACGGCGCACTGGGGTCGGCGGAAGAAGCGCTTTGCGCAGGCGCGGACTCCGCGGGGGAAGCTTCCCCCATTCTCTGCGCTTGGGAGTCGTCGAATGCGACTCTTCCCATCAGGCGGTGATACTTCTTGTACGTTCTACTTACTGAGTCGCAACGTCGGAAAAAGGGACGATGGCAAGATCCGAGGACGGAACGGAACACAGTGGAACACGAATTCGTGAGGGTTTTTCTCCAATTGGTGGGCCGAGAACGAGGAGAGCGGGGGCTGCAGTAGGCCGCCCAAGTAAGGACGTGGTATAAGTGGAAGTATTCCGGATTGCGTAGGTTTGGTCGGACTACAGTCTAAGATCGCTTCTGCATCGCGCAACTAGCCCCGCGTAGCGCGCATCGTTCCGCGCACGTTCTTGCGCTCCGCGCGCAATGGCATCAGCGGAAGTGGTCCCCGCGGTGATAGTCGACGCGGGGCGCGTTGGCAGGCGCTGGAGAAGATGAGCGGAGGGCGGGACGTGGTGGTGCGGCGGGGGAAGAAGGTCCCCGCAGACGGAGAAGGGCCGATTATCGCGTGCACTCGGGGCGATGCTCTTGACGCCGTTGTTGATGCCGTGCCGGAATTCAGGAGAGAAATCCGCATTCGACAGTCTAATCCTATCCTGGATCTCGAACGAGTACCACACGTGGCACCGCAAGACTACCCCTGACCTGATTCCCCCTCCTGCAAATCCAGGATAGCAAAAATACACCTCGTCCTTCCGTCATAATCGCAACCAGCATGCGATATTCGCGAAACCTGAAATCCAGTCAGGGCGTGTCCAGCGCGTACACTTTGGTATTTTGACTAAATATTTACTTATTTGTTATCACTTGCGAAAAAGGTACCGCCAGGTGTGCCCTCGAAGTGTCCAGTCCAGAAAAGCGCAGCCAAACACAATCCACCACCCAACACATTTCGAACAGCAAATTCACGAAAATCACGACAGCACAGCGATGTAACCACAAGAAATCGAAAGTGCAAATTCTCGCGAAATTCAAGGTAAGATTCGCTCACTTCGGCACTGTAGCGATTCGGTCTCGTACACGGCTGAATCTGTCGCCTGTTACGTGTGGTTGCGCATGATTTTAACGACTCGGCGCAAGTGTGATCCGCGTCCGCATTTACGTACCTATGGTGTACGAGCGCAGAAATTTTGTAAAATGGTGGTTACTTACCTAAAATGTGGTAACTGTAGCGGCCAGTGAACTGTAAACGTACGCGCTGGACACACCCTCATCGCAAACCTCTATTCCTACTGAATGTCACTTTCTGACGTGAAAGTGGAAAGTGATAATCGTTTCAACTTCGAACAGATTCTGCAGCAGTGTACCAATTGAGGGTGCGCTTCTAACGAGAACACGCCTTGGGATCTGCCCATCTTTGGAAACCACGCTGCGAAAGTGTTATGAGTTGTCAAACAGAGTTGCGCGGAATAACGAATAACGAGGCTGTGACTCAATGAATTGACGATACAATGAAAGACATGCGATTATATAGCGAGGCAACCTAACTAGGCGGGAACCTCGGGAACACGAGGTTGAGTGCAGGTTGGGCAAAGGAAAGCCGAAGGCGACGCGAGGTTGCTTCGGCAGCAAGCAAAGCGGCCGAACGTGCACTTCCGAAAGTTGGGGTTGTACGCGGTTGAGTAAACCCCAGTAAGGAAAAAAGGGTTTTTCCTTACACTACCCCCCCCCTTAAGAAAGGTGGTCAACATCCACAGCTCGCTTGCGGGCGAGGTAATCACCAAGAAGCGGGGAAGCTTCAAGCGAGGCGGATGGCACCCATGTGTCGTCCTCACTGGTGCGGTCAGTCCAACGGATAAGAAAGTCCACGTGGCGTCCCGAAGCGTCGAGCCGAACACGATGCGCCAAAATCTTGGACGGGTCGAGTGTTGGTACCGGGACAGGTCGAGCTGTCGGGACGGCGTTCTGGCGCGCGATGTCTGTTGTGGCAGGCACGAACTTGCGTAATAAGCTGACGTGGAAGGCGTCGTGAATACGCCAGTCGTCGGGTAGTAGCAGCTTCGCGGTGACAGGTGTCACCATCTTGAGGATCCTGAAAGGCCCACAGAATCGTGGCCGTAACTTCGATGGGCCGGGCAGGTGCAGGTTCTTCGTGTCCAGTAGTACTAGTTGCCCAGCTGCCAAGACGAGTTCCCGTCGTAAAAGGTCGGTGTATTTGCGGGAAGTGGTATTCGCCTTGCGAATTGCGTCCGCAGCCTTCTCGCGAATTTCTTGGAGTTCTGTCACAAATGTTTGTGACCTCGGGACCGGGTTGTCAAGTGTAGTCGTTGTAGGTACCACCGGGTCCATCCCGTAATTCAAGAAGAACGGGGAGTGATTAGTCGTGCTGGACGGAGCGTTGTTGAACGCGAATTCCAGCATGGCGAGCGAATGTTCCCAGCGAGCGGGGTCGGGGCAGTTTGTCCTGATCAGCTGCTCCATCGTCTGATTGGTCCGCTCGGTCTGGCCGTCGGTTTGCGGGTGGTATGCCGACGAGAACTGTAGCTTCGTTCCGTACTGCGCCCACGTCTCCTTCCAAAATTTCGATGTGAACTTTGGGTCCCGGTCGCTGATGATCGCCGATGGGATGCCGTGTAGTCGCACAACGGTGGAGATGAAGAGGCGTGCAGTTTCTTCGGCGGTGATTGTCGTGCGACAAGGTGCGAAATGCGCCATTTTTGTGAGGCGATCGACGACGACGAGTACAGCGTCGTTGCCGGACGGCCCAGCTGGCAGCCCCGTGACAAAGTCCATCGTCACCTGTTGCCATGGTCGTTCGGGTGGCTCGAGAGGTTGCAGCAACCCAGCTGGCCGCTGACGTGTCGATTTCATGGCTTGGCACACCCTGCATGAGGACACATATCGCTGCACGTCGTTAGCAGAATCAGGCCAATAATACTGACGGTGCAACAACTTCTGGGTTTTATCAACCCCGAAATGTCCGGAGAGGTTGGAATCATGGACCTCCTGAATAAGGAGTTCGCGCAGCAGCCGGTAAGCGGGAACCCAAATCCGGTCAGTTCCGGCCTTTAGGTAATAATTCCCTTTCTGCGTCGTCGCCTGCTGGTGATTTCCAGTCGTGAAGAACGGGTCCGTAGTGTAGCCGTGGGTGAATAGCCCCGAAAGAAGCGGGTTCGAATGGGTGATCAGCACAGCAGCGGATTGGACTGTCGGTCGGGTCAGGGCGTCGGCAATGTTGTTCGCGCCCTTCTTGTAGGTGATCCTGTAGTGGAAGTGTGACTCCATGTAATCGAGCCACCGGATTTGTCGCGGGTTGAGGTTGGGCTGTGCTCGTAGGTACTGTAGGGACTTGTGGTCCGTGCGAACAGTGACGTCAGCGCCCGTCAAGTAGCAGCGCCACAGTTTGAACGCGTGAATGATGGCGAGCATCTCCTTGTCGTGAATCGGGTAGTTGCGCTCGGCTGCCTGCAACTTGCGTGACTCGTAGGCGATCGGTTGTAAGCCGTTGCCAAAATCCTGGAGCAGCACTGCGCCGATGGCAAAATCTGAGGCGTCGGTGACAACTTCGAACGGCTTTGATGGATCGGCGATGCGAAGAACCGGAGGGGACACCAGTAACTGCTTCAACTCCTGAAAAGCCGCCTCAGCCTCCTCCCCCCACACGAAATTCCTATCCTTGTGCAGCAGGTCGGTCAGCGGGCCGGTTATCCCCGCCATATTCGGGATAAACCGCCGGACATAATTCACGAACCCCAGAAAACTTTGAAGTTCCGTGACATTAGTCGGGGCCTTCCACTCCTGGATGGTCTTGATTTTCTTCGGGTCGATTTTGATGCCGTCGCGTGAGATGACGTGCCCCAAAAACTCCAACTCTTGCTTAAAAAACTCGCACTTAGAGCCCTTGGTGATGAGGCGGTTCTCCTGCAACCGCTTAAATACTGCGTCGAGGTCGCGGAGGTGCTGCTCGCGTGTCCTGCTAAAAATCAGAATATCGTCCAAGTAGACGATAACACACTTGTCCAGCAGGTCGCGAAATACCCTGTTCATGGTGCGTTGGAATGTTGATGGCGCGTTCGTGAGGCCGAAAGGCATCACCGTGAACTCGTAGCTGCCGTAGCAGGTTCGAAAGGCGGTCTTGTGACAGTCGTCAGCGAAGACCCTGATCTGGTGGTAACCGCCGCGTAGGTCAATTTTCGAGAAGTAGCGAGCGCCGCGAAGTTGGTCGAGGAGGTCGTCGGTGCGTGGGATGGGATAGCGAGACTTGATGGTAACCCAGTTTAGCGCGCGATAGTCGATGCACATGCGAATGCCGCCGTCCTTCTTCGGTGTGAACAGGATCGGTGCGGCGAAGGGCGAAGTACTGGGTCGGATGAAGCCCTTCTCCAACAGTGACTCAAGTTGACTTCGAAGCTCCGCGAGTTCGGGCTGAGTCAACCGCCACTGTGTACGAACAGTCGGATGCGCGCCAGGTTCCAGCTGGATTTTGTGGTCTTCGGGTCTCTCGGGTGGCAGGCCAGGTGGCAAATCGTCGGGGAAGATGTCGGGGTACTGTCGAATCAGCTCCGCTAAATCAGGTGGTACAGCTGCGCACAGCTTCTCGATGTCGTTTCCGTCAGTGTCGGCTGCCAACTCGCGCAAGCATACGGCGAACAGTTGCGCACCCCTGTTGACGTGGCGTGTAATCGTGATGGCTTTGACGCATGTAGACTCGATGCAGTCCGGAGTCCACGCGGGCAGAGTAATCAGCTTCCCGTCCTTGCTGATGCTGCACGATCCCGTCGTCCAATCGATTACCGGGTTGTGCCGTCGCAGCCAATCGCGTCCCAGGAGCACGTCGCATCCGTCCAACGTCGTCGCGAGAAACTTCATGCTGAAGCCGAAATCGTCGCCGCACTCAATCCGCACCGTCCGTGTTTCTTCCAAAATCGCCAGAGGCGTCCCATCCACGAGGCGGGCGTCAATTTCGGGCAGACACCTGTCCAGCTGCAACTTGCATTTTTTTGCTGTCGCCAGATTGAAGAGGCTATGGCTAGCCCCGCCATCGACGAACATTTTAATTTTTTTCTTAACAACCGTGCCAACAACCAGCACAGGGTGATCCACATGTTCACCCCCGTTATTCGTCCGAGTGCGATCGATTGCATGAATCGGAACCACGACTCGGTGGGGATGGTGGGGTTCGGGCGACAGAGCACAGTCAGTAAGGGGCCCGTCTGTTACTGACTCTTCCCATTTCCCGGCTCCTTCCCGTCGTTCCTCTTTCCCTGCGTCCTGTCGGGGCAGTCTTTATACATGTGGCCCGGCTTCCCGCACTTAAAACACAACCCTGTAAAAGGGCGGTCTGGCGCATGGACTCCGTTAATCGTGGCCCGCTGGGTCTGTCCACGAAATCGGTTTCCCTCCCGAGAACTCGATCTCGCCCACTGCATCAGCGCGTCTGTGCTCTCGGCCAATCGGACGGCTTCGTTGAATGTTGTCGGGCGGTTTCGGCGCACCTCGAACTGTATCTCGTACTTGAGGCCGCTGATGTATTTATCCAACCGCTCCGCCTCCGCCATGTCATCCACTTGGTCCGCAAGCGCCATAAACGACGCCGTGTAGTCTTGAACAGAAGCCAACTGCGACCAGGTACGCAGCTTCATGCGAGCGTGTTCCGAGGCGGATACATGCTCGAAACGCTCTCGTAAGGCTGCGCCCCACTGTTTCCACGTGCGAATTGTGGCCACACCGAATATTGATGATGCCCTCCCAATAGCAGAGTCCGAAGTCCCGTCTGCCGCATGTGTCACACCTGTCGGGGTCCCCGTGTCCAAGGTTCGTCGCCACCACTCAAGCGCCGGGCCTCGCAGAAGCGATACCGCGTAATTAATACGCGTGGCGTCGTCGTTGACATTCGCTGCAGTGAAGAACACCTCCACGCCGAACAACCACCCCTTCACGGTAGTGTTCTTGTCGGTAGGGTTGAACGGGGGCGGGCTCGTAGGCTTTATCTTGATTGTTGTCACTGCAACTGTTGTCGCTGCCGCCGCTCGCTGCCTATCTTCTTCTTCGAAGCCGCGTGTGAGCTCGTCCAACGGATTGCCGCTCACCGCTTGACCAGTGCTCTCGCCTTCTTCAGCGGGCGACTCCTGGCGCGCTTCACCTCGCGCCTGGCGTAGCTCGTTGTTTTCTCCACCTCTGTCGTTAACGCCTTCATGCCTGCCGACATCTCCGCCACTTGCTGCATCAACGCGTCAAATGCCGCCTGATCCATGAGTCGCAAGCTACGTCTAGTAGGCAAGTGGGTATCCGTGACTATCCGGCAACAGTGCAAGCGCAAAAGCTATCGGGGTCGGGCAAGTTTAATTTAATAAACTTTGCAACCAACCGCTTTGCAGCCCACCGTACCAGTCACACCCGTGCCTCTAAACTACCCTGGAAAAGCGGGGTGAACTAGGAAAGTAGCTCTGATACCAGGTGTTATGAGTTGTCAAACAGAGTTGCGCGGAATAACGAATAACGAGGCTGTGACTCAATGAATTGACGATACAATGAAAGACATGCGATTATATAGCGAGGCAACCTAACTAGGCGGGAACCTCGGGAACACGAGGTTGAGTGCAGGTTGGGCAAAGGAAAGCCGAAGGCGACGCGAGGTTGCTTCGGCAGCAAGCAAAGCGGCCGAACGTGCACTTCCGAAAGTTGGGGTTGTACGCGGTTGAGTAAACCCCAGTAAGGAAAAATGGTTTATCCTTACAGAAACCTATTTCTTCATTTTCACTTCTGACGAGTCATACAGCTGACGTCCTGATTGCTCAGCCTACAAGTTCCACCCATCCTTCGATTGTGAGCAACTGTCAGGGCTTGCCAGCTTGCTCTTGGTCAGAACCCCGCATCCTCCTCTCCGTCTCCCTGGATAGTTACGCGCAATGACCTTTACCCTCACGCATGGAGGACTCTATCTACAGCTTGGACACGTGGCCCCTCGAAATGCTTCCAGGGGCAGAGTTGTTTATCCCTTGAATACGACCACCCTATTGGCTATTCAGATCAAAGTCGCGGACAATGGCTCGAATTCTAGAGACTGTCCCGAGTTCACCTCACAACATAATAGATAGCACCTCGCCACTCCAGAGCGGTAGATGACTCATTGTGAATCCGTATTTTCGGATGCCTAGTCGCGAAGTTGCATCTCGGGGTGTTTCCAGCAGCAAAAAATGGATGATCGCTTTGAAGTATTTACGTTCTTTGAATTACTGGATTCCTCGTTGTCGAACCGCTTGCCGGCAGGCGAGATGCAGGAGATAAAAGAGAGAATCATGTCCGGATTGCTTGAGAGGAGGAAGCAGCGTCTGCAATCCTCGTCCGCGGGGTCGCGCCTGTCAGACGACATTATCGATGCTAATGTCGTTGTTTGCAGTCCTGCCTCTCCTGCCATCCCTCGCGGCCCTGTTCCCGGTGCTGCAAGTGAAGTACCGAAAAGGCACAGAATGACCAAGGAGGTGCAGGTGAGCTTACAAATAAGCAGACTGTTGTTGTTGTTGTTTTTTTTTTTTTCCTCTACCTGTCCTACATTTACTCCAATTGCCTCCCATCTGTTTCACCTGCATCGCCTTCCGTTTTCCCACTCTTCTCATCCCTAGATCTCTCCACCCTGCTGTCCTTCTCTCCTTGTCCCGCCTCTCAGCCCCTCGACTCCCAACCGGATCAAGACAGATTGCTGCAGCTGTTCCAGACGGATCTAGGTTTTGACGGCGAACTTCCTGTTTCAGCATGTGTTATCTACCGTGCGCTCGTGCACTGGCGCTCCTTTGAAACCGCTTATACGAATGTATTTGACAAGATTCTTGGGATCATGAGCGCTGACATAGAGGCTGCTCCTGATGCGGGTGCAAGCGCGGATTCTGCCGCACAGCCCAAGGCTGCAAGATCTGGTGCCGGAGAACATGAAGATGCAGTGGGGAGTATTGACAAGCTGGCGTATTGGCTGGCAAACGCAGCGTGTCTGCTGAATCTTCTCCTGAGATCTTTCAAGACCAATGAAGTCCCACGGGAAATGGCCACGTTTTGGCAGGTACGTGAGCACAGCAGCAGCGGTTTGTGGACGCATCTTTCTTTCTCTCTTGCATCAGGTGCCAATAGCGAAGGAGAGGAAATTCAGGGGATTGGTTGTCCGGAGTAGGCTAAGTTGGGTACGGATACGGACATCATCATCGTTCAGTGTATTTCCATCAGTCCGTTGACTCCAATCGCACACTGCCCTGACAGACCCCTCATTTGTTTTCCTTTTATCAAGTATTCGTCAGCACACTTCAAATCTTATCAAGCGTTTGTCTACTTTCCTGCAGGCCATCTTCAGCCCAACTGTCCCATCTGAGGACGAGATAGCTGCAGCGAAGGCTGATGGGCTGCAGCTTGTGAAGCCCATGCTCCCAGCTCTGCTATTCGGGCAGCAGCTAGCAGCGTATGTGGAGAAGGTGTACACGCGCATTGCAAATAACCTTTGGAACGATGTTTTACACATACTGGTTGCCGGCTCCGAGGTACTGCACATGGTTGTAAGAATGTGTGGATGCGCATTTCTGTGTGTGCGTGCGCGCGCGCGCGTGCGTGCGTGCGTGCGTGCGTGCGTGCGTGCGTGTGTGTGTGTGTGTGTGTGTATGTGTGTGTGTATCTGTGTGGATATGTGTTTAGCGTGTGTGTGTATGTGTGTGTGTGTGTGTGTGTGTGTATGCATGGGCGGATGCATGTATGCGTGTGTATATGAGGAGGGGGGATGAGAGGCATGCTTCATATGATCTTTCCATCTTCATCCGTGTTCACCTCTTCAGATCAATCCTCGTTTGCTGAGGAATTCATATCAACAGAACCTGCCAGCAGCAGCACGAAGCGAGGCAACCTTAATGCCAGCAGCAGAAGTACGGTGGAACCCTATGACTATCAAGCTCTCAGATATGCTCAACACACTGAAGGTCAACCACGTGCCTGCCTTCCTCGTCAGGAGCCTCTTCCGGCAAACCTTTGCACTCATCAACTTGACGCTCTTCAACCGGTCTGTGTTTTAGCTTGTTGCGACTTCAACACTGCTTGTCAGATTGACTGCTTCTAGTCTGGCTGTTATTGTATTGAATCTGCTTGCGGTGCTTGCAATCCTTCGCTGCTTCTCAGTTTCCTATTTCTCTCTCTCAAAGCCCCTTACTTGTTACCACTGTTAGCTGCTCAAGTACGTTTATTCAGCTTCTTGCATTCCCATGCAACCAACAGCTGACATTCTCTTCTCTCTTCTGATAGCTCTCTCCGTTTGCCTCTCTCTAACTATGCTGTGAAACCCACCTCCCCCCATCCACAACCCCTTTGTATCTCTCTCAATTCCTCCCATCCTTAACCCCCCTTGTATCTCTCTCAATTCCTCCCAACGATAACCCCCCTTGTATCTCTCTCAATTCCCCCCATCCTCCCTCCCCCTTTTGATTCTGGCTTGTTGTCGCTCTTGCTCCTTTTACAGTGTATTGCTTAACCGTCAAAGCTGCAGCTTACATTATGCCGACGTGTATCTCAAGGAGGGGCTGAGGGAGCTGCAGCAGTGGACCTCTGCCGTCAGTGAGGAGTATGCGGGTGGCGCATGGGACCAGCTGCAACACATCAGGCAGGCTGTGGAGTTCATCGTACGTGCCCGTTTTTACCTCGCATTATAACCCCCGCCATTTCCGTTCTGTTACCATGTCCCTATCTTACCAACCCTTTCGTGCCCCAACGTGTTTCAACTGACAGGTCCTTCCCGAGAAAACTGAGATGCCTTTGGAAGAATTATGTTTGCACTTTCCTGCTTTGAACATGAGACAGCTCTACCGCATAAGTTCCATGATTCCCACCAGCGATCCCAATGCCATCTTTGCGACACGTGCTATGCTGGATGCCATGCGTGAGAAGTGCAAGGAAGAGAATCCTCGCAATGACATATGTTTCCTCCTTGAAGCTGACTGGGGGTGAGTGATGGTCCAGTTGACCCTGTTTTGTTGCGCTTGTGCTATTGCTGCTGACCTTGCTGCTCTCATACTGCTGTCGTTCCAAAAATGCCTCAGTGCCCAACAATATCCTCTTTACTTGGTCTCTGTTTACCCTCCCCTCACCTTTCACATGTCAGCATTCCATTTTCAGTAAGTGACATGTACAAGGAGCAGCCCAAAATCTCCCTCAACGATCTACTAGTGCCTCCCCACTTTCCTTAGAATTTTGTTTACTTGACAGGTGCAGCTACGTACATGTCTGTCTGGTCGTTTTCTGTCCACTCCACAAGCATACAGAGTAGTTTAGCTGGAGTTGTGATTATGGGCACAATGGATCATGTGACAATTGATGTGACATTAGCAAAGTACACCAGCTTTGTAGTGATAGTTGCAATAGACAGATGCACTACGCAGCATGGATGGTAAATGCATGAACAAAAGGTACAGATTGACACGAATCTGAGTTGAAGTCTCAGGAGCTGAAATCTGTGACTTTTGGTAAGGAGCCCACGAGTATTAGGGGAGTTGCTAAACACTCGAAGTTATCAGATTCGAGATTTTCAGGCAAATATTGCGACAGCCTACAAAGGGTAGCTTGAGGTACGTCAGAGCTCTGTCATGATTGGCGGAAAGACCGCTGAGGCTGGGTTCTAAAAGGGCGTGTTCTGACGAGCCTCAAACACTCGATGCTTGACGTGCAGCGGTTTCTGACAGGGGATGAATGTAGAAAGCGCTTTCCGTACAAATTCAAGCATGTACTGTAGTGTCAATCTCAGCGTATTAGCGAACGGAGGGTGCTATTAGCGCAACTTGCCTTGTGGCCTGCTCCACTTCATCACTGCTGCCATTTGGAAGTTGCATCACCAGCAAACCTGGATTTCACCGAACAACACAGAAAGCCAGGGAATCACAAGACTTGTGGTGGAGCCTCAGCTAAATAGTTCCACGACGACGGCCTGCCGGCCTTCTTAGAGTTTAACCTGGTCCGCTGTTGCGAGCCTCGCGCCGCTATTGCAAGGTGAGTGCGCGACGCCGACATGATCTCTATCTGGAGTGTAAAAATCGATTAGTGTCAGTCTACTATACGCGGGGTTCATCAGTTACCCTTCCTCGGGTTGCGGAGAGATGACGTGTTACGTAGATCATTCGCCCGGACGCGTAGTACGCCATTGAATGAGGAGAGCTTGTTCTATGAAGAGCAGGGATATAACTGCTGTCTTTTTTCAAACCTCGCCTTTCAGCAGGCCTTATGGAGAGAATGATCGAATTCGTGTGATTCACTGTCCCGACAATCGAATTGCTACCTTCACTTGATTACATTTTCAACATCTTTCTGAGATTCGTCAACAGTTCACCAGCCTCACCTCTTAGGGTATCGTAAGATCCGATCGACCCGCCATGGTTTCTTATTCCCGTAAGCAGCGATGCAAAGCGAGTGCACGAGACATTTGCGCGCACAGTGCTCGTGACGTTCGCACAGGCAGTGCACGCAAGTCACCTCCTTTCTAACCGCACTCCACTTCGCCAGACCAGCAGGGGAGTCTAGCTGCAAACTGGGAGCGATTGGGTTTGTGACTGAGTAGTAACTATTAAGACAACACCTAATGATCTGGTTTTCGAACTCCGATGTAGCTTTCGAGCTCGATGGTCGATGTGCTGAAACCTGGTGCCGTGCCGAATAGCTGTCGAGTAGTAACGAGATTTGCTTGCGCTCGTACCGAAGACCGCTTCCCTTACCACCCCTTTTCCGTGCAATTCTCGTTTTGCCTCCACCCAGCCCCTGCGATGGCTAGCCGTTGGCGCAGTTCCTTCTAGCCGCTGCTGCTTCGTGGTTTTCTCCACTTGTTGTCCAACTTTTTCTCCAATCGCTTCTTTCTCTCTCTCCCCTGCTCGTCCTTCTCCCCGCACCCCTCCCCTGTTCTCCGCGCAGCAGCAACCATGACTACACCTGGGCGTAATTCCCTCTGCCCGCTGCTGCTGCTGCTGGCGGTGCTGCTGGCGCGGCATGCAAGCGTGCAGGCAGGGGAGAATGCGAACGCCACCCAGCCAGCAGCCGACGACCCCGTGGTCAAAGCAGAGAAGGAGGCGGGCGATATCGTGCCTCAAGGTGGGTGGGTGTGCTGCAAGGTAAGTGGGTGTGCTGTTGGCGTGGCATGCGTGCGTGCAGGTAGCGGACAATGCCAACGCCATGCAGCCAGCGGGGGACGACCCCGTGGTCAAAGCGGAGGAGGAGGCGGGCGATATCGTGCCTCAAGGTGGGTTCTCTTCTGTGCAAGTTTCATGCTACCTGTGTTCCTGCCGCATGTTCTCTCCTTCCCCCTTCTCTTCCCCTCCTTTCCGTCTTCCCTCCCACACCCTTCCCCTCCATTTTTTCCCTTCTCAGGAGCATTTAAAAAAGAGCAGAAATAACTGCTTACTGCACAGACATACCCACGGGCAGCCCCTTTTGTGGAGCGCGTGATCGATTGTTTTCAAAACGCTGACATGATTGTCCATGCTCCCTATGTCCCGTGCAGGGGCGTGTAAGGCGGAGATAACGGCTTACTGTTCGGACCTACCCACGGGCAACCGCTCTCTGGAGCGGTGTTTGAGCACGCAAGTCAAGATGGTGATGGCGGGGAAAGTGAAAGGTGAGATGTTTGGTGGGGAGTCGCGGACATGAGTGGAACCGGAGATGTGCGATGTTGGGGGGGTGAATGAGGGCAATCGCTCTCTGGAGCGATGCCTGAGCACGCAAGTCAAGTTGGTGAAAGCGGGGAAAGTGAAAGGTGAGGTGCTTGTCGAGGGTTGGGGAGAGCATGAGAGGAAAGGGAAAGGTGACAGCTTGGTGAATGGGGGTTGTGGGGGAAGGGGGGGAAGGGAACAGCATGAGGGGAATGGTATTGGTGGTTTCACGTGCACCATGCACCGTATCTCTGTTATGATCACATCTGCATGCATGCACCGCATCCACACACATGTCATGTGTAACACCAGTTGCCTAACTATGTGCATCACTCATTGCATCACCAATCGCAACACTATTTGCATCATTGTCTGCGCCACCTTTGCATCCACCACACTTCACGTCTCGTGCAGCGAACCCTGAGTTCTCCGCGGAGTGTTTGCTGGAGATCCGCAACTTCAAGATCGCGCTGTACAAGGACATCACCATGAACAAGGAGATGGGTGCGTGGGCGTGGGTAGCTTAGGGTGTGTGGTGTCTATGTGTGTGCGTGTGGTGCATGTCTGCACACAAGGGAAGCATCAAGATCGCGCTGTACAAGGACATCACCATGAACAAGGAGATGGGTGCGTAGTTAGTGGGGTGCCTGCCTGTGTGCCTGTGTGCATCTGTTTGGTGCATCTGCTGCAAAGCAGGGTTGCAGTGGCATCAAGATCGCGCTGTACAAGGACATCACCATGAACAAGGAGATGGGTGCGTGGATGGTGTATGGTGCAGGTGCATGACTGTGGTGCGTGTTCGTGTGTGTGTGGTGTGCGTCTGCACAGGACAGCAGCAGCACCAAGATCGCGCTGTACAAGGACATCAGCATGAACAAGGAGATGGGTGCGTGGGTGTGCCTTTGTGTTGCAGGTGCATGTGTGTGCTGCATGTTTGCGTGTGTCTGTGTGTGTGAGTCTGGGAGGGAAGAGGAGTACCAAGATCGCGCTGTAGAGGACAGGAGATCAGCATGAACAAGGAGATGGGTGCATGGGTGTTTTCTTACCTCACCACACTCCTTTTCACTGCTTTCCATTCCCCTTTCCCCTTTACTCCTCCCCTTTTTCCCACCAGTGGAGGCGTGCAAAGAGGACATAGCATCCTTCTGTTTAAACGACTTCCTTTCCCCGAACCTGGCAACGTGCTTTCTCTACCTCTGTGATGATTCCTGCCTCATGATTCACCCCTTTCATTTGGCCCTTTCCTCTTCCGGTCCCCAACCACCAGTGGAGGCGTGCAAGGAGGACATTGCATCCTTCTGTGATGACGACTTCCTCTACCCCGAGCCGGGCAACGTGCTTGCATGCCTGCGGTAAGCTGTGCCTGCAACAAGGGATATGATAATATACGTGCGTGCAGTATGGAGACTAGGCCGAGGGTATGTCATGGGCGATCTGGTTGGTTTTGACGATTTCCTCTACTACCCCGAGCCGGGCAAACGTGTTCGCGTGCCTGCGGTGGTGGTGTTGTGTTGTGGGTGGGAAGGGATATGATATGACACGATGAGGATATAACTGGGGTATGATACGGGTATGTTATTGATATGTCCTGTGGGTGATATTGTGATGATGATGACTATTGCCACCCTACCTCAAGCTCGGCAATATGCTCACGTGCCTGCGATGAGTGGGGTGTGTGTCGGGTCGGGCCAATGCTTAACAATGGTGTTTGACCCATGAACAAAAAACCACTTCAAAAATGTCCACCCCATCACCTTTCATTCTCCCGTGCTGCCACGTCACCGAGAGCAAGGAGTCGGGGCGGGTGTCGGACCAGTGCGGAGTGATGGTGTTCACGGCCTGACGCCCTCCTAATCCTACCATCCACCCCATCATCACCCCCCTTTTCCACCGTGCCACATCAGCGAGAGCAAGGAATCAGGGCGAGTGTCGGACCAGTGTGCGATAATGGTGTTCGAGGCGCAGGAGGATGCAGCGGACGATTTCCGCATGGACCCACAGCTCAACATGCTGTGCTCCAAGGACGCTGACACCTACTGCGGGGACGTGCAGGCCGGGGAGGGGCGCATTCAGGAGTGCCTGGTGAGATGGATGGAGTGGAGAGGGCCTGTGGTAGGAGGATAAATGAATAGTTAGTGCTTGTTAGGTGTCTTGCGGATGCAGCATCCGCAGCAGACGATTTCCACATGGACCCACAGCTCAACATGCTGTGCTCCAAGGACGCTGACACCTACTGTGGGGACGTGCAGGCCGGGGAGGGCCGCACTCAGGAGTGCCTGGTGAGTCAATGGGTTGAGGGATGAAGGGAGAGCTCTTGGTGGGTCTATAAGAGAGGCAGCAGACGACTTCCGCATGAATCCGCGGCTGAACATGCTTTGCTTTAAGGAGCTGTTCCAAAGCGAGGCGCCTTAGGAAGAGCCTTTCCTGCCCAGTCTATCTCCGTTCCCCACCAATCCGTGCTCTGTTCTGTCCCTCCTCTCCTTGCAGCAGCACAATCGCAAGGAGCTTATCTGGGAGTGCCAGGCGGAGCTGTTCCGAACCAAGGCGCCAGAGACCCAGCTCCTCTTTGCCTTACCCTCTTTCACTCCCCCCACCCCCTTCTTTACAGCGCCACAACTGCAAGACGCTGAACTGGGAGTGCCAGGCGGAGCTACTGCAATTCAAGGCGCCTCAGACGAAGCTATTGTTTCTCTCCCCCGCTTTCGTTCCCCCCTGTCTGTCCCCTTTGCGGTTCCCTTCCAAGCCGCCTCAGACAAAGCTCTTCTTTCCCTTCCCCGCTTCGTTCACCTCCTTCCCCTCCTTGCAGCGGCGCAACCGCAAGAAGCTCAACTGGGAGTGCCAGGCGGAGCTGTTCCGGCAGGAGGTGGAGAACGCCGATGACATTCGCCTCAACGTGCGGCTGTTCCGAGGTGAGGTGGAGTGGTGACCATGAGTCCAAGGGTCCCAGCCCAGGGGAAACTGGGTTGTGGGGGGTGGGCGGATGTAAGGAGATATGGGATGTAGAGTGTGTGGTCGCATCTGCTCCGGCAGGAGGTGGAGAACGCAGATGACGTTTGGCTCAACGTGCGGCTGTTCCGAGGTGGGGGGGATGGGTGGCGCTCAACAGGGACATAGGCCAACAGGAGTGGCTCAAGGGATATGAAATATGGGGTGTAGTGTGTTCTGACCTGAGGTGAGGGGGAGGGGCATAAGGTCATAAGGAGGTCACAGGGAAATAAGAGAGTTTTTGTACGGAACAGGAAAGTAGGTTTAAAAATTGGCGGCACAGGTACATAAGGAGGTTACAGGGAAAAAGAAGAGTAGTTGTGGAAATGTGAGATGCATCACATTGGATGGCAGCATGCTATGTGTCTCGCGTAACAGCATCTATTGCATTTGTGGAAAGGCGCTTAATGCCTTGTATTTCGTGTCTCTGTTTCTCTACCATATCTCTCTCCCCCTTACTCACCTGCCTTGCGGTACCAGCCTGTCTGGACGACAAGCGGCGTTTCTGTCCCGACGTGCTGCCCGGGGATGCACGCGTGAAGGACTGCCTGGAGGAGCACCGCTCCGAGCCCGAGTTCTCCAAAACCTGGTGAGCGCGGCACAAGTAAGGGGCTGGGGCAGGAGTGGTGACAGGGGTAGGGTATGGGTGGGGCGAGAGAGGGTGGATGCACGCGTGAAGGACTGCCTGGAGGAGCACCGCTCTGAACCCGAATTCTCCAAAACCTGGTGAGGGCAAGGAGTGCGCTGCAGGATTGATGGGCAGGACTGATGACTTGGGGAGGGGATGGGTGGGGCGGAAGAGGGGGGGTTGCGAGGTGAAGGACCGTTTTGAGGAGCACCGAAATGAGTCTGATTTCCCCAGGACCTGGTAGCCTGCGTTTACGCTCACTTGAGCCTGTGTGTCTACTATGTGCTTTGTATGTATGAACGTGTGGCATGGTGTGTGCATGGTGACATGCTGATATTGTGTGCATACATGGCGTGCATCCAACACGCGCCGCGCATGGTTTGTATGTGACGCATGGCATGGATTGTGACATGTTGTTTATGCGGTGTGCATGCATGGTGCATGGTGCATACTGCATGGCATGGTGCATAATGCATGGCATGGTGCATAATGCATGGCATGGTGCATACTGCATGGCATGGTGCATAATGCATGGCATGGTGCATAACGCATGGCATGGTGCATAATGCATGGCATGGTGCATGGCACACGTGACATGACACACAACACAGCAAGGCGGAATTTGACAAGATGATGGAGCGCAGGGCGGTGGACTTCCGCCTCGATGCCAGCCTGCGCAAGTACTGCCACAAGGACATCGTGGAGGTGAGAGTAGTAGTTGTGGTAGTGGAGTGGTAGTAGGGAATGGGACCATAGCGAGTACTGCCACAAGGACATCGTGGAGGTGAGAGAGGGGAGTAAAAGTGATGTGATAGTAGGGAATGGGACTACAGCCAGTACTGCCACAAGGACATCGTGGAGGTGAGTGAAAGTGGTGTGATTGTAACGGATGGGATTATAACTAGTAGGTACTGTCACAAGGACATCGTGGCTGTGAGAGGAGTGGATGTGACTATAGTGAACGGTGTGGGAGTATCGCAAACACTGTCACAAGGACATTGTGGAGGTGAATGAGAGGATTGAATGTAAATGTAGTGAAAATTCTGTACTTAACATGGCGTGGCGAACAGCTCTCTGTGCCTTACTTGCTATCCCGCCCTTCTGCCTGCACCAGACGTGCTACCCCGACGCGAAGGACATCAGTGACGTGGCGAACTGATTTCTCTGCCCCGCTCGCTGTCCTTCTTTTTGTCCGACCCCCTGTTGCGCTCCCTTTCCCCAGACCTGCTACCCCGACGCGGAGGACATCAGCGATGTGGCGAACTGGGACAGCAAGGTGATGGAGTGCCTGCAGGACTACAAGGAGGAGCTCAAGGACCCGCGCTGCCGCCAGCAGGTCCGATTCAGTTGGAGCGAGGGGGTCGAGAGAGCAAGGGAGGGATTGGGACAATGGGATTGAAGACCAGTGAGTGAACGTTTGAAAGACCAGTGAGTGAACGTGGTAGCAGTAGAGATAACAAGCAAGGTGATGGAGTGCCTGCAGGTCTACAGGGAGGAACTCAAGGACCCGCGCTGCCGCCAGCAGGTGCGCTGATGGGACAAGGGGATTTGGGAGCCAGGGGATTCGAGTGCCCGTGGCGGTAATAGGGACAGCAGAGCAAGCAAGGTGATGGAGTGCCTGCAGGACTACAGGGAGGAGCTCAAGGACCCGCGCTGCCGCCAGCAGGTGCGTGCACACAGCACACAAGCCCCCCAAACCCCTGCACCTATCCTCATACGCACACCCACAAACACACACGTACGCATGCACACACGCGCGCACACACGCCCAAGTACCCAGGCACAAACCCTAATCGGCTAAACACTAAACTCCCACGCCCAACCCCACGCACTCTTTCTCTTGGCGTCCCCCCCTTCCCCCTTATCTCCCGTGCACAACCTCACCAAGAGGACAGTGGATGAAATTCGCTTTGACCACCCTCTGCACGCTTTTTAAGACACTTCAATTACTCCCCCCCCCCCCCCCCTCCCCCCCCCCCCCCCCCGCGCCCTCTCTCCCGCTCCCTCTGCCCCCCATCCCGTCCCCCACTCTATCGCCCCCCCATTCAGGTCCACCGCCTGACCAAGAGGGCAGCGGAGGACATTCGCTTCGACCACCCTCTGCACGATGCCTGCCAACGTGAGCTTCTTTCTTTCAGAACCACCTCAGCTCAGCATACCCTCTTGTTCTTGATACAGCTGAAAACACGTGTCAGTCAGCTGTGCTGTTTCCAGCGTAACCTGTGCCTGTGAAACTTCCGCCAGCGAGAGCATCGAAAGAAAATTAATCTCAACTGTTCCAGCTTCCAGCCCATGGGTTTTGAGTCAAGGACATCTGTACCCAGGCAGGGCCATTTTCTTAGGATTCATGGAAAACACCTGCACTCAAAAACACACCTGTGCCCAACTGAGGGGCCATGTGCTTCTCATCTAGATTCTGCCCATCTGCTTGCCGGGGAAGGAAGTCGTGCAATATCTCACCTCTTCCCCCTCTCCTCTTTCCTCTCTTCTCTCTCTTCCCCTGTATCAGCCGACCAGGAGAAGCTGTGCAAGGACGTGCCTAGTGCCCATGCACGCATGTTCACGTGTCTGCAGGATCACCTCCCTACTACTCATGCTTGCCTTCTATTTCTCCCCTTCTCACTCTCCTGCTTCCTCCCTCGTCTCTACCAGCCGATCAGGAGAAGCTGTGCAAGGACGTGCCGAGCGGCCATGCGAGGGTCTTCACATGCCTGCAGGACCACCGCAAGGACCTGCGCCCCGTGTGCCGCGCTGCACTCTTTGACCAGGTGGGTGGGTGGGTGCTTCTCTCTTTGAGACCAGGTGGCAGGTGGGTATAGATAGTGCATGCACGTGCGAGTCTTCACATGTCTGCAGGACCACCTCAAGGACCTGCTCCCCGTGTGCCACGCTGCCCTGTTTGACCAGGTGGGTGCTGGCTGCTCTTGATGTGATTCTCGTACTGCGGTGGTGGGTCAAGGTTGCATGTGTACTGTGTAATGCTGGAGTCTCTTTTGAGTGTTTTCGAGAGAGTCTGCTGTGCATTGACTGCAGCTTACAGATCTGTGCATGTGTCTACTGACCTCCCTTGTTCAATCCCCCTCCCCCTTTGAATCCCGCTCCCTCTTTGAACCCCCTCCCTCTTTAAGCCCCCTCCCTCTTTGAACCGCCCTCTTCCTTGAAACCTCCTGCCCACTTTTAACCCTCCTCCCTCTTTCAACCTCCTCCCGATTTCAACCCTCCTTCTTTCAACCCTTCAACCTCTTTCAACGCTCCTCCCTCTTTCAGCCCCCCTCCTTCTTTCAACCCTCTTCCGTCCTACTTCAACCCTCCTCTCCAACCAGGTCAACCTCCTCCCTCCCATCTCATCCCCCATCTCTGCAGGAGATCCGCTACGCAGGAGACATTGACTTTAAGTTTGCCATGCGCCAAGCATGTGCCGACGAGATGAAGCGCCTGTGCTCCAAAGGTGAGGGTGAGGGGGGGGGGAGTAAGGCGAATGTGAGCACTGGTGAGTTGCATAGAATGACTGTGAATGTGGGTGTGAGTATGAGTGACATCGACTTCAAGTTTTCCATGCACCAGGCGTGTGCCGACGAGATGAAGCTCCTGTGCTCCAAAGGTGAGCAAGGGGCGTCTCTTGATGATATGAAGCCCAAGGCGATGCTGTAGTAATAAGGTAGAAGAAGGTCATGTGCCTGTCTCTGTGTTTCTTTCCATGCCCCTGTGTGTTTTCTCTCTCTGCTCACACAGCGCCCGGCGTGGAGAAGTGTCTGCCAGACATGCGCTGCTGACTGTGCATCTGCGTGTGTCTTGTCTTCTCTTTGCGTGCCTGTGTCTCTCTCCTCTGCGCTCCCAGCGCCCGACATGGTGAAGTGCCTGCAGGACCATGTCACCGATGCAGACATGAGCAAGGGATGTGCCGACGAGGTCAAGAAGGACGAGGAGCGCAGCGCACAGGGTGAGTCAGAACAGCTCCTCGTTGCAGCACTTACAGCATCTTTGAGATCGTTGCAGCAGGAACAGTACACTTTGCAGCATGCACTTTATCCTGTCCGTCTGAAATCCACCTGCTTCGAATCTGTGCAGCACCAATGCATAACCGCCTTGCACCACTCAGCACCGCTCACCACTTCTCTCTACGTCTCTCCCCCAATTCCCTCCTTCAACCAGATTTCCGCCTCAACTTCCGGCTGAACCACGCGTTCTTCGAGGACGTGCCGCACCTCTGCATGAACGCCTGTTCAGTGCACCCCTCCCCACTCCTCTCTACCTCTCTACTCCCATTCCCTACCCACCAGATTTCTGTCTTAACTTCCGCCTCAACCACGCGTGCATGAACCCCTGCACCGTGCACCGCTCAGCGCCCCTCACCACTCCTCTTTTTCCCTCCATATCTGAATCCCCATCCTCACCAGATTTCCGCCTCAACTTCCGGCTGAATCACGCGTGCTTCGAGGACGTGCAGCACCTCTGCATGAACGCCTGCGCCCCTCCGGGCGTGGAGGGGGCGATGGCTGCTGCAGCAGCGGCCGCGGGGCAGGCGTGTGGGGGGGCGGTGCTCAAGTGCCTTTCGGATAAGGTGTCTCAGCTGCAGAACGCCGAGTGCAGGGAAGAGGTCTTCTATTTTGAACGCAGGTACGTTTTGTTCCAAGCACAGATAACTGTTTGAAAAATATGTAATGCTAAACGGAACTTACCGGCTGCGGGGCAGGCGTGCGGCAGGGCGGTGCTGAAGTGCCTGTCTGAGAAGGTGTCTCAGCTGCAGAACGCCGAGTGCAGGCAAAGGCTCCAAGTGCTGAGTGCTGGCAGGGAGGAGGTGTTTACTTTGCCTCTGCCTGGCTCCAAGTGCTGAGTGCAGTATTGAAGCCAGGAATGGGGGTATGCCTCTGCTGTGCCCAAGTTCCTGTCTGAGTGGGTGGCTTCCCTGATCCCTTCACTCTCATGCCCTGTCCATGTCTCTCACTGTAATCACGGGCAGGTGGAGGACCCAGCACTGGACCTGTCACGTGCCTCTCCAGCAGGCATGCAAGGGCGATGCCGACATGTACTGTGGGCCATCCCCCATAGCCACTGCTACATACTGTGCAATTGTACTCGCTCCTTCCCTCGCCCCCTTCACCAATCACAGGCAGGTGAAGGAACCAGCCCTGGACGTGCCTCTCCAGCAGGCGTGCAAGGACGATGCCGACATGTCATGTGCTGCTTTCTCCCACTGTCACTGCCGCAGTGCAAGCAATCATACTTGGCCCCTGTTCTTCCACCTCCTCCACCAATCACAGGCAAGTGGAGGACCCGGCACTGGATGTGCCGCTGCAGCAGGCGTGCAAGGACGATGCGGACATGTACTGTGGCGCGGGGGCGGGGTATGCGGGGAGGGACCACAGCCGCACGCTCTCCTGCCTGCGGCAGAACAGGAAGAAGCTGTCGGCCCAGTGCAAGGCGGAGGAGCTGCGGTTCACTGCCATGGAGGTGGGTGCAGAGCGGTGCAGTGCGGTACAGTGAATTTGGTGGCAGGGTATGTTGGACATGAACATCACATATCACCTGAATGATTGTGGGTGGGAGCAGCATCAATTCTCCAATGCATGTTCACCATCCCTCTCTCTTTTCCCCTCTTGACCTCTCACCTGCCACCTCTTAATTTTTCTCCCAGCAGCAGACATCCCCCTGACCCAGACGCTGATGAAGGTGTGTGGATTGGAGTTGCACCAGTCTGTGCCATAGCCTTACATATCCCTCTATCCTTCTTCTCTCTCCACCACCAGGCATCGGACATCCGCCTGACGCCTACGCTCATGAACGCGCGTGGATTGGAGCTGCACCAGTTTCTGTCATGTGCCATAGCCTTGCCTCCTTTTCTCCTCGTTGCCCTCCCACCGCCTCTCTCCCGCACCACCAGGCGCCGGACATCCGTCTGACGCCCACGCTGATGAACGCATGTGGATTGGAGCTGCACCAGTTTTGTTATCCATGTGCAATATCCATCTCTCTCGCTCTCTCCTCCCTCTCTCTTCCCTTTCCTCCCCTCCCACCCCTTGCCCGCCCACCACCAGGCATCGGACATCCGCCTGACGCCCACGCTGATGAATGCGTGTGGATTGGAGCTGCATCAGTTCTGCCGCGGAGTGCCTCCCATGGGCGGCCATGCCTTCCGCTGCCTGCAGTGGCACATCCAGGAGGTGTGAACTGCTTTGGTACAAATAGTACATGCAGGAGGTGAGGCAGTCCCGCATGAGTGTGGCATGTCGTGCCGTGCCAAGGTTGACTGTCATACCATGCGCCAGTCGCAGTACTATGGCTGTGGCATCGCCTTGCAGTCCTCATACCTCACCCATCCCTTTCCACTCTCCCCTTCCCCCTTTATTGCCCGTCGCAGTATGCCGAACCAGCCTAGCCTTGCAGCTGCAGTGCGGGGCGACTCAGGCTCGCGCTCACCTCATTTTCCTTTCACCCTCTCCCCCTCTTACATTCTTTGTCAGTCCGGCATGAGTTTGGCATGCCGTGCTGAGGTGGACCTGCAGACCAGACCATGCGCCAGTCGCAGTAATACCGCACCGACATTGCCTTGCAGGCTGCAGTATTACTTACCCGTTTTCCTTTCCCCTCTCTACTCTTCATCCCCTGCTCCAGTCCGGCATGAGTGTAGCCTGCCGTGCTGAGGTGGACCTGCAGACCATGCGCCAGTCGCAGTACTACCGCACCGACATCGCGCTGCAGCTGCAGTGCGATGCTGACGTGGCGGATAAGTGCAGCGAGGTGGACGAGGCGGCGGAGATGTCAATGGGGGACCAGGAGACGGAGGGCGACTATGGGCCCATTCTGCGCTGCCTGCTGCAGTGGTACCAGACGCTCAAGCCTGCCTGCCAGTCTGAGGTGAGAAGGGTCACAGGGGTGATGCTTCAGGCAAAGGAGGGCGATTACGGCCTTATCCTGCGCTGCCTGCTGCAGTCGTACCAGACGCTCAAGCCTGCCTGCCAGTCTGAGGTGTGAAGGGTCACAGGGGTGATGCTTCAGGCAAAGGAGGGCGATTACGGCCTTATCCTGCGCTGCCTGCTGCAGTCGTACCAGACTCTCAAGCCTGTCTGCCAGTCTGAGGTGAGAAGAGCCCTGCCAGTTACAGGTGAGAAGGGCCTTTTTAGTCTGAGGTGAGAGGCACAAGGGTGATGCTGCAGGCTTTTGAGGTGCCTCAAAGGATGTGGAGGCGGGGACGTCAATGGGGGAGGAGGCAGAGGAGGGCGACCATGGCCCCATCCTGCGCTGCCTGCTGCAGTGGTGCTCAACATACGATTGCCTTTGTGTTTTCCCTGCTTTCCACTCGAAACGAAATTAGGTGATCTATGTTGTGTCGAAGCCGTGTTGCAACAGTGCTGGTCTCATCAAACCATGTCACACTGCTATTACCTGTTCTCATTCCTTGCCACTACCCAGGTGAACTATGTTGTGCGCAATGCCCTGCGGATGTTCCACAGCATCGCACCCCTCACCAAGCCGTGCCACCCTGCTATCAGCTGTTCTCACTTCTCCCTCTCCCCATTCCCTCGCTCCACACCAACCCACTCACAGGTGACCTATGTGGTGCGCAACGCCCTGTGGATGTACCACAGCAACGCGCCCCTCACCAAGCCGTGCCACACGGACATTGACGCCCTCTGCAACAGCACCAACGTGTCGGGCTTCAGCGAGCACAAGGGAGCAGTCGTGGGGGTGTTTGGGCAGTGCCTCGTTGACACGCCGCTCACGAAGATCTCGGACAAGCAGTGCCGGCAGATGGTGGGAGTGGTGGCGGGCAGTGGCGGGCACGTGGGAGGGCTGGTGAATGAGAATCAGCTGGAGGACACGCTTACAAAGATCGCAGAGGTGGGTTACAGCTGGATCTACAGTGAAAGCACCCATATTCTTGTTATAGCTTTTCTTATTATTCCATGTCCTCCTCTCATTCTCTTCCAACCTTTCCTCTCTTGATTTGACCGTGTGTGTCGCTCTGCCCACTTTCTTTCCAACCTTCAGATCCAGCTGGTGGCTCAAGCTGAGGCAGAGGAGCAGGCAGAGGGCTCTCCACTAGTGCTGACTGGGTGGCTGGCCTTCATTGCCATCACAGCCCTTGCTGCTCTGCTGCTCGGTGGTGGCTTCTTCATTTACCGCCGCTACTTTGACCCCCGCCGCAACTACACTGTGGTTGTCAAGGCTGGTGATGTGTGAAGCTGATATTCTGCACAAGGATCATAGAGTAACCGTGCATAGGCAAGCCCTTATTGCAACATCAGTTGAGGCTGGTTCATTGTGGCAGTTTACATTGGATTAGATGGCCTTGTTGAAGCAAAGTACTTGTGGATTCAACAATAATAAGCAACAGGGTGGATTGCAGAAGTGTGAAGAACTTCCACTTGGCATAGAGGGCTGTGAGTAATCGAGCCAGATTTAAACATTTGTTGTTACATCTCACACATATTCCGGTACTACTTCACAAAAATGATTTCACACTGAAGCACATGTACAGTAATTGTCACACTAAGCACACCGACCAGCCGTAGTCATGGTCCAGCTGAATCCTCAGTGCCAGGCCATGCCATGCATAAATTATCCTCATCCTCCTTGCTGGCTATTGAAGCTAGCACGCCTGCTGAGGTGCCCTCCTTCCAGGGGTAATGAAAGCGCAGTAGTAAGGGGAACGGTCATACTGTCATCATCAACTGGGAACAATTCATCCACTGGAGCAAGCTCTATTTCCACTGCCCTCCTTTCTGTCCCTGCAGCTACAGCCACAGCCAATGTACAATGACAAAATCACTTTGCCTCATCAAATCATTCTGTGTTACGCATCCGGCAAAAAAATGTGAGCATGGTACTGTTGTACAGCAACATAGCATTGCTAAGCGGTTGGTTACTAAGTAAAGAACTCACCATCAACTGAAGAAGAACTTGGACGATGTGGTTGAGGAGGCGTACTGTTCTGGTCCAGCTCCGCAAGACGCGGATGTGAACGGGACGGTGTTGCAAAAACTGGAGTCAAAAAGTTCTTGTCGATTGAAGCGAAGCTAGCCCTGCAGCAGAAGTTTTATCAGAAAAAAACATTCATAAAAGTGTTTGAAAAGCAAATCAGTCTTACTTCTCCTTCAGCTGCTGAAACTTCTTCTTCAAATTGCTTTGAGGTTTTTCAGGTGTTTGAGCTACCATTATCTCCTGCGTCTGCGAATCCTGCAGAATTCCATACATGGTCAAGATCACACACAAACCCACACACACGCATGCACCCCCTCATCCCCCTCTACTTTCCTCCACACACACAGACACATGATATTGGGTGCAAAAGGGAGCAGGTTACCTGATCATCATGTTCACTTCGGACCCCACTGCATTCGATCTTTAGCCACGAAAGCATGTGGGATGTCGCACCACCAATAAACAACACCTGTGCATCATATGACATTGTAATAAACAGATGAAGCTGGGCTGAATGGAGCCAGCATACAGTATTTTACCGTGAAAAGAACGAGCTGGATTGCAACTGGGAAGTTTCAAGTCAAAGAAATGCTCACTCACAGTGAAAGCAATCGTCAACAATGTTGATGTCAAAATAACACGGCCATATTCATCAGGAAGATCAGTAATAGATTGTAGTGCGAGGGCAAAGGCCATGGCTCCACGAAGCCCTGGAGCAAAGAATTGGGGTATACAGATGTCAACTATATGATGGAAAAGACGCGGTACAGCTAGATCAACGACAACATACCGCTAAACCACAGTGCATGTTGATGATTCATTGGTATTCTGCTTTGCTTCTGGCGAAAAGCATTGACAATGTATGCGAGGGGATATATGTTGAACACCCTGCAGGAGGACGCCCTCATTAGCAAGGCGCTTTCTTGAACCAGGTGAAGCAGAAGGTTAATCAAATACCTTGCAATAAGAATAGCAAACTGCGAGGCGATCAGATTAAGGTTAGAGAAACGAGCGAGAAGAAGAATCAGACGAAGGAAAATCAAAGCGCCTTACGATAGTAAACAGAGTAAATCTGTAGCTTCTCCAGCTTTGTTTCTCCAAGAATACCGCGACTCCCATGTATATAAAGCTGTGTACATAGGTGTACTCAATTGTTTGCTAACCCAACTGAAACAGCGGAAACTGGATATAACCATACACAAAAGTTTCGGATAACTTCGCAAGGATGGAGAAGAAGCTACTTGTTGTGGCCAGCGCCTTCTCATTCAGATGCGGAGCTGTGTAGTATCTCATCGTCTGAAATGATGAATCGATCAGTGAACTTTCCATGAGGAAAATTTGCAAATGCATTAACTCACCATTCCCGCGAAAAGGATGGCCACGATACCAGATAATTCAAAGGCATCAGCGAGCATGTACGCCATATAGGGAAATAGTGAAAGCAGGCAGGCTTGCAGCAAAGCGAGACTGCACAAAGTAGGACCACCAGGTCAACAGACTGCACCAAGACAAATTAAATTCAAAAAAGTTGTGTACCAATCTTACCCATCATCCTCAAAACCGCAATGCTTGAAGACAAGGGCACTCAACAAGCCCAAAATCACTCCTGCAAAGAAAAGAATGTACTTCAGCACCCGATAACAAAAAAGGGCATCATAAAGACATAACGGGTATACTCTTACCTATCGAGAACGAACCAATAAAATTGGCTAAGAAAAACGATATAGCAAACCATATTCCCCTGCCGTCAACCTTGGTAGTCACAAATGACAACATGGTCCTGTAGAGTACTATTGCGACCTACAGGTACAACAAAATCATGGATTAGCATCTGATACGAAAATTCGCCTAATCCACTTCAAATCAGGTGCATCTTACTGCATCATTGAGCACAGATTCTCCAAATACTTGAGCGTACAGGGTGCGGTCAACACCCAATTCCTGCAAACGCACAACAGCGCTCATCAGATGTGTCCCAACAGCAAGAGGATCATAGCATCAAGTAATGGTGTACCTGGAAAACTGCAAGAACCGATACTGGATCAGTTGCTGATATTAAGGCTCCAAAGGCAAGGCACACCATAATAGGCATGGCGTGAGCAGCATGCAACAGTCCAACAAAATACCTGTACAAAATCTCAACGAGACCTCAATCCGTGATTGAAGGATTGTGATTATTCAGAATGAATACAAAAACGGAAAAAGACCTTGCAAGCACGGATCAAGCTGAGCAGTTAACGGGCTCACATGAAGCATCCCACCACCAAGGTCGATATGAGTGTCCCAGCAAATGCGAATGTACAAATTGCTCCAAAGTTGTTAAAGAATGGTTTCTGAAACAGTGATTGGGTGTTAGCGACTGACAGCCAGTAGTAACGAGCAAGCTACGCCCAACACTTACTGTCTTCAAGCTCCATCCCGACTCAGTGGAATGTCAAATTGGTCAAAACGGTTAAGGAAAAAAAGGTTTTGTGCAAACACAATTGAGAAGAGAGTAGTCACATATAAAGCAATAAAAGACTCCAAGCTTGGAGCGTAAGTGCGGATGAGGAAGGACATGCGTGCGTAGTCTACAAGGCAAGGCGAAGAGAGCAAGATACCAAGGCGTAATGGCGGAGATATAAACATATTTAAGGACACAGACGACGTGAAAGGATATAATATTATCGGCGGCAGCAGGAAATAGAAGAAGAAGTTATTGTTGAAGTTAATCCATTCCCTGCGAAAACAAAGTATGTCGGAGTTTGCACGGCTGAAATCAAATAAGAGTTATAAACGCGGACTTACCTGAACTCCGAACCATGGCGAAGGAACTTCACAACCAGCCCTACTAGCACACCTGGAGAAAATAGCGCGTTTAGAAAGAATATAAACGAGAGCAAAATCGATATAATCGGCATACCAAAGGCTAACGCCGCGCCAGCTTCAGGGATTATAACTATTTTCTTCCGTCTAAGACCGTGGCCCACCAAAAGAGCGATCGCTAGCATAACCAGCTGAACCAGCAAAGAGACGCTAGCTATGTAAGATGCGCCTTTGGGAGCCATCGGAACGGGGATTTGACCGCACGGAACCATTCCCGTTGTGAAAATGCTAACGTCCGTGTCGTTTGCACTTGGCGTTAATACGCTGGCATCCGTATCATTTCCTAGGGTCAAGTTGAACCCAGATGCATCCATGGCGACGAATGTCAGGAACGCAAGAGTGGGAATGCAACCAAGACTACCAAGTTGTAAAGCTGGACACTAGATGTGTTATGCATTCGAAGCAGAATAGCAGGTGCAACAATCAGGCCGATTGTTGAGCTACCGTTTCAGGCAAGCCGAGAGGGCTGAAGGATGTATGGCCCGGGATGTCGGCACGGCACTGACGCGGAACATGAGTCACATTTTGGACGTAGAGCGCAGTGCAACAGAGCGGTTGGTTCGGCTGAAGGATGGGTAGGGTGAGTTGCTTTGTGTTTGCCAGCCCAGCAAATTGCGAAACTTGTCGTAGAAAGTTACCGTGCGAGGTTTTCGCTTGAAATTGAATCTCCAGTGCGTCGCGATTATCATCCCCACCCCACCATCACACCCTAGATTGTGCCTGCGACAATCAATCTTGGTTTTCCTCCTGCCTGCACCACACACAGCGAACCGTTAGCTCGCATCGCGTGCAGTATGTACTTCATCGTCGGAGTGATCTGTGACTTTATTTCGTTGACAAAGGAAGCGCGTAGTCTGCTACACCGTGTTTCCTGTTGCGAGCAGGTAGCATATCACAGATCCAAACTTCAATAATCAAATAGCATTGCAACACGATCTTTTCTTCGATGGCGTCGTCTGGAAAGGATAAGATCAACATACTTGGTGACACAGAGGTCGATCAGCTCGACAGGGATCTTCGCGAGTTTAGGAGGGATCTGGGCTCGTTAGCCGATAAACAGATCGCCAAGCAGCACGACGCCGCGCGGCGCGATTCGGCGACAGTGCGTACGACCCAGGGTGAGGCATCAATGCTTGAGCTCTGGTTGTTGAAACGTCCACATCTCCAAGTCAGCTCGCAATTTTCGAGGTCTTGCCTAATCTGAACCATGGGGCATAACCACGTCCACGATTCTTATACACTATGCCGTAATCGTCGCCTTTGAACGCAGATAAGCTAAACGAATTGAGGCAACTGGAGCAGGATTTTTTGGCTGAGGAGCAGAGGATCTTGAAACGTAAGCATCCCATGTTGCAAATTTCACAGCTTCAGTTTTTTCGAGAATGGCTGGGAGAGCACGCTGTTTGTGCTATAAAGAGCACTTGTTGCAAGCTGTCACTGCCAGTACACCTGCTTGTAGGTGTCACTTCCAGTCCAAGTTGCTTTTCTTTGTACCCCCATCTCATGTCTGGACTCGTTTGCCTTGCTTCCTCTCTCCGTCCCCTCCGCTCACCCCAGAGCAAGAGGAGCAGCAGGATGACCTGGACCGCCAGTGCGAGGAGATGGCAAGGCTGGGTCTGGACAAAGCAATGCTGGCGCCTCAGCTGGAGAAGGCGAAGGATTTTGTTGCAGAATTGGAGGCGGACGTGCAGGCAGAGGATGAAGGTGAGGGAGATGGAACAGCGGGTGATTTTTTCGCTCGGACGCAACAGTTGTGCATCAATCATCACCCATCTTTTCAACGTTTTGGTTGATTGTTTCTGATGCACAGCACTCGAGAACGCAGAGGAGGTTCGGCAACAGCGCATAGATGCCCTGCTGTCAGTCGTGATAAAGTTCAGAGAAGCATTTGGCCTTCGCTTTGACCCCAGTCCTGGTGCGTTCTCCTCTCGCCTTCATTTCTCAAGCCTGGTTCATTCCTTGCTTGGCATTCTACAAGACCTCTCCACCCTCACTACTTTCCTCGTTCCCTTTCTCTTGATGTTTCCTCTCGTGCCTCCCTCTTCTGACAAATATCATCCCATCTTATTTTTCTCCATGGAGCAGGTACACTCTCACTACACACACAACACAAACGCATTTGCACATTCATCACCACTACCTCCCTCGCTCTTTCTTTCACTGATTCTGCTTGTACCCCCCCCTCTTCCCGAAGCCATTCCATTATCTTTCGTCCTGTGGAGCATTACACCCTCGCCATACACACAACACACATGTTAGCACATTCACCCCCGCTACCTCCCTTGCTCCCTCTTGACACGTTCTCTCGATGATTTTGTTCGTGCTAAACTGCTACTGTGTTTCTGTGTACCATGACCCTTGTCTCCAGATGGCTTGCTCCGAATGACCTTTACAAAGATAGATCCCCTGATGCCCGAAAGGCAGTTCATTGCCCTGCTAGATATGGGCGGTGACAGGGACAAGAGCTTTCGAGGTACGTGAAGTGATAGTAAAGGGTGTAATGAACTCTATAACAGAAAGATTTTAAAGGGTGCCAAAAGTTCTTTCATTGTTCCTGTCGCTCTCCGCCGTCTCCATATCCCTCTCCCCCATTTCATCATTTCATCCACTACTCCAACCAGCATCCACCTTTTCTCCCTTATTTCCATTGAACTGCAATATCCATGCAGTGATAAGCAGTGACCCATCCATTCCAGGCTTAGCAGAGGCAGTGCAGCCAGCAGCAAGCGAAGGCGACCTGAGAGCATTGTTCAAAGGAATACACACTGAGTTCAAGAATGCTGTTGCTGAGGGATTGTAAAGCACAAATGGAGCCAACTACAGCAAGGCAATGTTGCAGGACATTCGGAGGTGACATGTCATGATGACCAACTATGACGATTCTTGAGGCGCCTCAGAAATATAGCCTGTTACAGCAAGGCAGTGTTGCAGGCCCTTCTGAGGTGACATGACATGTGATGATGGCCAACTATGAAATGAAGTTACAGGGGTGAAAGTGGTCCAGAAACTTGTAAATAGGCATGCACCATCCAACAGCATGTGAAATATTAGAACTGTTTTGCCAAACGTCATCTTTTTTTCTGTCTGCTCATGAACTCTCCGAGCACACAAGCAGCCCTAAGCAACCTGTTCCTCCTGCCTCTCTCACCATTTCAGGTTCGGCTTGAGTTGCTGATTGGGGTACCATACAATTGCGTCTTTGATTGATCCCATTTCGAATGTTGTGTAAGTGAAGCATTTTCCTGGATGAGCTTTGACATTATAAACCATTGATATATAACCCTAAACACAACTTGAGCTACAACTTCTAATCACACCATGCCAGAGCCATCCCTTGGGGAGCGCTCCAGGCCAGAGCCATCCCTTGGGGAGCGCTCCAGGCCAGAGCCATCCCTTGGGGAGCGCTCCAGGCCAGAGCCATCCCTTGGGGAGCGCTCCAGGCCAGAGCCATCCCTTGGGGAGCGCTCCAGGCCAGAGCCATCCCTTGGGGAGCGCTCCAGGCCAGAGCCATCCCTTGGGGAGCGCTCCAGGCCAGAGCCATCCCTTGGGGAGCGCTCCAGGCCAGAGCCATCCCTTGGGGAGCGCTCCAGGCCAGAGCCATCCCTTGGGGAGCGCTCCAGGCCAGAGCCATCCCTTGGGGAGCGCTCCAGGCCAGAGCCATCCCTTGGGGAGCGCTCCAGGCCAGAGCCATCCCTTGGGGAGCGCTCCAGGCCAGAGCCATCCCTTGGGGAGCGCTCCAGGCCAGAGCCATCCCTTGGGGAGCGCTCCAGGCCAGAGCCATCCCTTGGGGAGCGCTCCAGGCCAGAGCCATCCCTTGGGGAGCGCTCCAGGCCAGAGCCATCCCTTGGGGAGCGCTCCATCCCTTGAGGAGCGCTCCAGGCCAGAACCATCCCTTGGGGAGCGCTCCAGGCCAGAGCCATCCCTTGGGGAGCGCTCCAGGCCAGAGCCATCCCTTGGGGAGCGCTCCAGGCCAGAGCCATCCCCATGGGGAGCGCTTTAGGCCAGAGCCATGCTCCTCAAGAGCGTTCTTGACTTGATGCTATCCTGGAGGAGAGAACTGAAAGCAAAGCCACAGCTGAATGGCAGCATATTTTCACCCTTCCAACCCCCACCAGGTTCCCAACCCACTCTCCCGAACACCCTGGCAAGCAGGGTGCAAAAAAGGGACCCACCATCATCCCACTTCCCAACCTCCCAACCACCTCCCCACAGCTGCAATCTGCTTGAGGTGCTTCTGTGCTCTCCACCTTCATCCCGCTGGAATACTCCTTTGCTGCTTATCGAATGAATTGTTTTTAGTTTTCTTTTCGTTTTTTTTTTTTTTTTCCACTTCTTTTCGTTTTTTTTTTTTTCCTGGTTTTTTTTTTTTTTTTTTTTTTTTTTTTGAACCCAAGAGGAAATCAGGCCCCCTTTCTCACGGGGATCCACTGGGAGGTGTCTCAAGGGAGGTCCCCTTTCTCATATGACCCGGGTGCAGTCTTGGTGGATCAGCGCGTTGGAGGTTAGAGCTTCCGTAAGGATTACGGCCGCCATGGACGCCGTGAGCTCGCAGCGAGCACCACCTTGGACGACAATCCAGCACGAACCTTTTTCGCTGCAGCCGCGGAGATTGCATCACTCCTGCCCTCAAGCTGCTTCGTACCGTTGGAACTCCTTCTGCTTCGCACCTGCCTCTCAGCTGCAGCGGCTCGTGCGGGTCGTGGGATCAGCGTCGTCCCCTCCGCGCGGCTTTTCACGATCATTCTTTGACCGCTTGGTTTAGGGATGCGAGAAGGCAGCGGCTGTGAGGTAGGTACGGAGCGTGTCGCTGGCTTCGCCGAACCAGCTGCTACAGCCATTAGAGGACATCCAGTCGGCAGCAGTGATGTTGCTGGTTCGGACGACAACAATTCCGATGCCGCTGGATTCATCGTTAACGCCGGTTCTGACGCCACCGCTGGTACGGCAGGCGTCATCAGATGAACGATCTAGCGTCGTCGGATTTGAGAAGGTCGGTTCGGATGTCTCCGATGCCTGGCTTACTTTGCTCATGTTGCTGGAGGAGCGCGGAGATTGAAGCAATGTTTCAGTCTGCTTGTCGCGACCGAGGCTCTTCCAGAAGCTAAGAGCATCCACATACGCCGGGTAATCAGAGGCCATGGCAGTGAAAACGAGGAGGTAAGTGAGAAGCCTGAAGCTGATCCGAAGGCTGAAGCTTCTTGTGAGCAAACGAGGACAACTGTACTGCTGGTATTCCTTGGCTGCATTTGTATCCAGAAAGCGAAGTCGGAGAGGGGTTTGGAGGGGAAACTGGGAAGGCTTGACTTCGCTTGTTGGTTGGGCTGGCTCGGGACTCGAGATTGTCGCACCCCCGCCCTGCCCGAGCCAAGTGCCCCGCGAAGAACGCGAGGCTGCCCAATTTTGCTATCCCTGGCATCGTTCCGCCTTCTGCACTGCCCTGACCGACTCACAGCCGCGGTTCGCGGATGAAAAAAACGTTTCCGATGCCTGACCGAAACCAATATTTTCGTCTTCGCACTGCTGAGCTTAAAAAAAAATGGAAGCTCGGGCAGGGTGGTGACATGCTCGGGGCAGCCACTTAACAGCTTTGGTGAACCGCGCTAGCCGCTCTGCAGTACCCCAAGCCTGAGCGCAATTCCCGAAAGCTTCGATTTCGAGGCTTGCGCCAGATCCCTAAGCTTTCGATACCGAACCTCGTTGCCTCGGCTCCTCCATTCAAGCCGAACCGTATTTCAGCGTGTTCAGCGCTGGATTGAACATATTGTATCCTATTATATTATTTCAATTCATACCTGCAACTCAATTCCTAAATATGGCATTCAACGTGGTATGGTAGGAAAAACACCAAGGCAACAGCTGGTTCTAGTCGGATAAGAAATATAAATTTGCTGCACTGTGTTTTTCCTGTGAGTGACAGCACCACTATGGTAGGGTATGAAAGCTACCATGTACACCGGCACATGGATGATGACTAGGTTGAGGTGAGGTGATGAGACAAAATTCTTCCTCAAGTAGCCTAGCTAATATTGTAAAAAAACCTAGCATGCTCTATCTCCGGGTAGCTCTGAATGTTTTGGGAGGTTGGTCATGCCGTACGGTGTACTCATCCTTCCTAGACCCATGCTGCTTCATGCTGCTTCCCTCCCCCACACCCCCTCTACGACCACCACCACCCTCCTGCCCACCCACTCCCACCTTCTTCCCCTCTTCCTCTCGCTTCGACTCGTGCACCCGCCCTTCCTGCTTGCTCTGCTGGCTCTCTTCTGTCTTCCTTCCAGGCAAACCTCCTTCTTGCCGTCGGAAGGTCAGCTTCCGTTCCGCACCACTCCCACAACTGTTGCTCCTTTCGCCCTCCCCACGCCTCCGCACACTCTCCTGGTCAGCTGCACCTTCTGCCCCTCCTCCTGTGCTCGCCCCCCCATTCTCCCTCACATTCGCACCCCCATCACGACCATTAAAGCCCTTCTTTTCATTCACCCAGCTCCTCTCGCCCTGCTGGATGTTCGATCCGCGCCTTGCATCCTCCCTCCCCCCCTTACTGAGTGTAATCCCCCTTTCTCTAGCCAAGTCACCCTCCATATCCAATCGCCTCCCATCCTTGTCAAACCGCTGCTTGTTCTCCCTGCTCCCTTCACTCCTCTTCAACTCCTTGTTCTCCTCTCTTTCCCTCACCCTCCCATCTGCCCTTCCTCTTATCTTCTCATCATCCCTAGCCATGCTATTTCCAGCTGCCCTGTCTTTCTCCATATCATCTCTCCCCAACCCGCTTCCCCCGTCCCTCATCATTTCTCGACCCCGCACTTCCCTCTCTCTCGCCCATCCATCTTTGCTATCTCTCCTCCTCTCGACCACCCTTCCCCTGTCCCAGTCATTTGAGTGCTTTCTCTTGTTCCAGAATCGGTCCTTCATTCCGCCAGCTCTCCTATCCCTATCCCTCTGCTTCTCTTCTCCACTTCTACCCTGTCCTTCTCTCTCCCGCTGTTTCCCGCTGTTTCCCGCTGTTTCAGCCTGAAAACCCTTCCCTACATCGTCCCTTCTCACTCCCCTTTCTCTCTCATGGTCTCTCCTCAATCCCCTTTCTCTCTTATCGTCCCTTCTAAACCCCCTTCCGTCTTCGTCCATTCTCAGCTCTCTTCCTCTCTCGTCTTCCCTTCTAGCTCCCCTGTCCCTTTCATCCCTTTCCTTGTGACCCACGTCTCCCTTCACCTCCAACTTTTCTGCTCCACTTGACCTCACATTATCCTCACTCATCGTTGCCTCTTCATCACCTTTTACATGATCCATGCCCTTCCCCTCGTACCCTATGCGTTTCCCCATCCCTTGCTGCATTCTCCCCTCCTTTCTTCCCTGTGCAATCTCCTTCCGTAACCCATCTCCTCCTCTCTCCCGCCCATCTCCACCCCTCTCCCGCCCATCTCCACTCCTCTCCCGCCCATCTCCACTCCTCCCCCACCTCTCTCCACGCCTCTCCCGCCAATCACCACTCCGTTTTCCCCCACCTGCACTCTCTTCTCGCCTCCTCTTCCCAAGCGATCCCACTTCACGCCCTGCATTCTCTTCCTCTCCTCCCCTCGCCCTCTGCACCTCCCCTTCCCTCAACCTGCTTCCAGGGACCCTTTCCCTACTACCCCCACCTGCCACATTACCCCTCCACACTCTCCCCTGACCACTTCCCCTTCCACTGCTCCCAACCCCTGTAGCCTCCCCTCTCCTACCTCCCTCAACCTTGCTCCAGCTCCTTTTCCCTCCAGAGTTTCGAGACCTTTCAAAACTCCTCCTCTCCCCTTCCACAATCCTCCCTCCCTTCTCCTCACGTGCTCTCCTCACACCTCCCCCACCTCCTCCGTTCCTCTCTTCTCCCATCCTCTGCACCACAGGTGTGCTCCTCGCCCCTTCTCCTTCTCCTCTCCCTCCTCGTCTCTCCACCCTCATCCCGCCACTGCTGTTCCCCACTTCCTCCCCACGCTCTCCTTCCTCTGCTGCTCCTCCTCCCGAAGTCCCTTCCCCAGCCACTATCCTTCCTGCATTCGTCCCTTGCTCCTCCCTCCTCCTGCTCCTCTCACCAGCAGGAATCCCAGTGGCTTGCCTGCCCCCACTCATGCTACTCAAGCTGCTGCTACTGTCGCCGCTACTGGTGCTACTCGTCTCTTCACTACTGCTGCTGACACTGCTGCTGCTAGTGCTCTCACTGCTCTCACTGCTACCACTGCCATCACTGCTGCTAAAATTCCGCATGCTGTTGCTGCCCCTTGGCCCAGCCATAAGCTCGCCTCCATCTGCCTTCATACTTGCACCCGAGTTGAGCCTCACATTCCCATCACCGCGCTCCACCCTGCCACGGTTACCATGCCCCACTATGCCACCACCTCCATGCCCCTCCAAGCGGTCCGGTTGGAGGGGCTCTGCTGCTGATCCCCCCACTTCCACCCTCTGCCGCTTGCCCCACCTCCCACCCACCTCCCCTGGATCTGACCTCTCCCTTTCCATCCCTTGTCCAACACCCCTCTGCAACCCCACAACTCCCAAACCCTCGCGCCCCTCATCTTGTCCCTCTGCCTCTATCTCTCCTGCACCAAGTGCAGAAGACAGAGGCAGGGCACGGGGCATCAGAGGAGGAGCAGGAGGCAGCAGAGGGAGGGCCGTAGGTATGAGTGATGGTGGGGCGTGGGGAGAGATGGAGCAAGGCGCTGGGTAAGGGGATGGAGGGATTGGCATGGCTGTATGGGAGGGAGAAGGCACGATGAGAGGCGTTGTGCGGGAGGGAGATGGCACGGCAGCTGGAGAAGTTGCATTCAGTGCAGCAGCAAAAAGGGTTACGGAATGGGGAGGAGGTATGGAAGGGGAAGAGGGCATGGGAGGGGACGAGGGTATTGGAGCGGAAGGGGTTGTCTGAGCATGAGGGAAAGGGACGGCATGAAGAGCAGGGGGAGAAAGAGCATGTGGGGAATCGAGGGCCAGATGTGAAGAACGAAGGATTGAACCCTGCGTGATTCCACTGTCGTGTAGCTCGTGAGTGGGAGGCTGCTCCTGATTGCCCAAGGGTGAGTCCGGAAACATTCGGCTCCACCAACCTTCATCTCCACCATCCCCACCACCCCCATCATCCCCACCCTCCCCTCCTCCCACTCCTCCACCCCCTCCTCCCCCTGCTCCGCCCTCATCTGCTCCCCAAGAGCTAGGCCCCAGGTTCCCATCCCCCCACATGCCACCCGCCTGCTCCTCGCCCCTCCAAGGCACTTGCACCGCACCGCACCGCACCTTGCCCACGGGCTCGTGTTTACCACCCACATCATCACCGTCCCCATCCCCATCAACCCCGCCCCAGTCGCTGGGGGCAGAGGACACTGTCTCCCTGCCTGCACTGGCTGTGCTCCCGCTCTCACCTCCCACACTCCCTTTTACAGCCATCACCCCTTTTGCCTGCCCCATCCCATCCTTTCGGATTCTCTTCGCGCGCCCCTCTGCTGCGCACTGCCCCTCCTCTCCCATCCTGCCCTCCTCTCCCACCCTGCCCTCCTCTCCCTCCGCCCTCACCCCTTCGTGCCCCACAAAGCCCCCAAACTCTTCTAGCACTCGCTGATGTGTGCCCACATCTGAGGAATCATGCGTGTGACCCTGTGCATCATGCGCATGTGCATACGCATCCGCACTTCCATGTGCATATAGATCCCCTGCTGCCATCCCATGCACATGGCTCCATGCCACACCTCCCTCCTCGCCATCCCCTCTCTCCCTGTCGCTGCCTTCACCCATCCCCACAGACACCTCCCTCCCTGCACCACCCACGTGGTCCCCACCCATGTGGTCCCCACCCACATCCTGAACTTCAGCCACCATCCTATCTAACTCACTCCACAACTCCTGCTTCCACTGCTCCTCTTCCTCCTCCTCTTCCGCATCCTCTTGCTCCTCTTCCTCCTCTCCCTTCTCCTCTTCCTCCTCCTCCTCCTCTTCCTCCGCTCCCTCCTCCTCATTTACTACCACTGCTCCCGCTTCCTCTTCCTCGAAGCCCCCCACTGTGCCTTCCTCTCCCTCATCACTATCAATAGCCTCCTCCTCCCCTCCCTCCTCCTCCTCCCTTTCGTCGTCACCGTCCTCCTCCTCTTCCTCCTCCTCATCCTCCTCCTCCAATTCTCGTTCCCACTTACCGCCATCTATTCCCACTCCCTCCTGATCCTCCATCCCAAATTCCTCGTTCTCACTGTTCACCGCATTCAACCCATCCGTGCTCACCACACGCACATGCACGATCTCTTGCAACCGCAATCTCTCCGCCTTCTCCCCTTTCACCACCACATGCACCCAGTTCCCCTCCAACGCATATCTTTCCTTCTCCCCAGCACTGGCCTCCTGCCCCTCCTCCTCTGTCCCCGCACACTCACTGTTTTGGACTCTCCCACACACCTCCTCCTCCTCCTCCTCCTCCTCCTCCTCCTCCTCCTCCTCCTCCTCCTCCTCCTCCTCCTCCTCCTCCTCCTCCTCCTCCTCCTCCTCCTCCTCCTCCTCCTCCTCCTTCCCCTCCTCCTCCTCGCTCCTCTTCCCACCTGTCCCCTCACTTACTTCCCACACGTCCCTTCCCCTAAGCCCACCCCTTCCACCTCTCCCCCTGCCCCTCGCTCCAAATCTCACCCCTTCCGATTCTTCCTCCTCACCGCATGGCACCTCTGCCAACCGCTCACTGACCCTCCCTCCGCCTCCCCTGCCTCTTCCTCTCACCTGCCTGCCTCTCCCTCTCTCCATGTCCCTGCTCATCCTATCCCTCTCCCCCACTCGCCTTCCCCCACCCCTGCCCAGCAGACCCACCCCTATCTCCTCTTCAAAATCAATGTCTCTCCCACCCCGCCTCTCCTCCTCCTCTTCCTCCTCTTCCTCCTCCTCCTCCTCCTCCTCCTTCTCCTCCTCCTCCTCCTCCTCCTCCTCCTCCTGCTCCTCGTTTTCTTCCTTCCCTTCCTCATAACCCAATGACTTCTCCTCTTCCTCCTGCCTCCTCCCTCGCTTCACACGCCCTCCCCCAACCACCTTTGCACCGTTTTCAACCACCTCCTCACCGCCCCCTTCTCCCCACATCACCTCCTGCAACCTCTTCTGCCGCCCACCTCCCTCCACACCTACCCCATCGCCCCCCACCACAGCCCCCCCTTCTCTGCAAACACCCTTATCTGTATAACCACCCGCACCTGCCTGTGCTGTTAAACGTGCAGGCACACCCGCATCCCCATAAGCGACCGCATCCCCACTCGCACCTGCATCCGCACGTGCCTTTTCCTCGAGGCCCAGGCATCCACGGCACGTGTAGGAGGGCTGTCGCAGGGCCGTGGTCCACCCCTTCACGCCGTAGCCCTTTCGGCGTTTGAAGCACTGGTAGCAGAAGCGGAGGGCGCACAGGGAGCACTGCACTGCTGCTCCGTGCCCCCCGCACCACACACATGCGGATTTGTTACCATCAGTACCAGAAGCTGCTGCTGCTGCTGCTGCCGTTGCTGCTATTGCTGTCGCTGCTGCTGCAGCAATAGACGTCGCTGCTGAGGCAGGTGGAGGTGGTGGTGGTGATGCCAGCAGCTTCGCTTCACACTCCTCCTTCACAGCGATTCGCTGCTCCCTCATCCCAGCACCCTCTCTTGTCCTCTCGCCACTCCCTCTTTTCCTCTCATCACACACCTTTGCCACCACTCCTGCTCTCCCCTTGCCGCTCTTTTTCTTCCGCTCATCGTGCTCCTGTGTCTCCCAGGGATCCCTTGCGCCATCAGCACTCACCCCATCATCTCCACCATCACCATCAACGGAGGCAGCAGCAGGGGCAGCAGCAGAGGCGGAAGCAGCAACACAAGGACTGGGGAGGTTGGAGGAAGGAGAGGTGTTCTCGTGGAAGGGAGTTGATGGTGTGAGCTGAGCTGCCTCTAGCTGCTGCATTCGGGCCTGATGAGAAAGCAAAGGGGTGGGGAAGAAAATGGAGGGGGAAGGAAGTGGAGCGGGATACTCAAGGAGAGCGGGTGAAGTCGACTCACAAAAGCAGAGCGGGTGAGGTGACCCTTGTGTGCCATTGAAGCCAAAAGGAGCATGGCAGCACCGCGGCGGCTCATAAACGGACAACAACACATTGCATCCATTCCCAAGCATGGCATATGGCCGCCACTCACGTGCGCGAGGTGAAGCAGCGACGGCATGCCTCCATTCGCCTCCCGTCGCTTCCTCCAATGCTCCCTCACTGCTCCCATATGCTCCCTCACTGCCCCCATGTGCTCCCCCAGACACCATAACTCCCACTCTTGAGCCGTCTCATCAACAGCCGCATTCACTGGCCCCACGTGCCCCGCCTCTCCGTCTGCACGCCTCTTCTCCCTCTCCACCTGAGCCCCACCACAACCTTTGTCAGAAACCATAGCTGCGTTCTCATGTTTAGCAGTGCCATGCGTGGCATGGGCACCTGTGGGAGAGGCTGTTGCCTCCTCACCCCCCTGCACACCTGCAGCGTGTGCGGCACAGAAGGCCGTTACCTGTCTCTGGTACAGGTCGGTCTCTCGCACCTGTGAGAGGCAACGAAAGAGGTGGGGTGGGGTGGCAGGGTGGGGGAGCAATAGGTAGGAGATGATGGAACTGAGACGCCTGACACAAAGAGCAGCTGCAGCGTGTGCGGCACAGAAGGCCACCACCTGCCTCTGGTACAGGTCAAACCCTCGCATCTGCAAGAGAAAGAAGGTCAAGGAGGGGAGATATGGGGAGGGAATGATGAACGGGACGAAACGGACAGCACTTCAGGTTAAGGATAAGGAGGACATGGAGTGGGGATTTTAAGAAAGTAAACGAAGAAGAAAACGAAGGTCGACTGGAGACGATTGCACATGAACAGGCAAATCTTCCTGTGCCAGAAGAGGAGCGTAATTTCATGAGTCAATGAGAGCGAGTATTCATGCGTGCTTTAGCGAGTCTTACAATAGCGGAGCAGCCATGCATCAGGCCACAGCGAACGTGAAAGCGGGTGGCGCAGAGAGGGAAGGCACAGGGCAGCAGGTCAAGAGGGCCGTCCGGCTGATGGCAGAATGCACAGCGCGCCACTGCTGCTGCTGAAACACCGGCTGCTGTTGCTGCTGATACTGAATGTTGTCTGCTTTCTGCCCTCTTCTTTGCAGCAGTTGCCACACCCCTGTGCATGGAAGAAGAGAGACAGGTGAATGACAGAGGGAAGGGGGGAGCAAAGAGGGAGAAGGGAACAGAGAGGCGTGAGAGAGTAAAAAAGGAGAGATCAACAGAGGCAGAGAAGAGTTGGGTATTAAGGAAAGAAACAACAGAGGAGCAGAAACGGACTCAAATGATGGGTTGAAGCGACTCACATGATGGGTTGAAGTAACTCACATGATGGGTTGAAGTAACTCACATGATGGGTTGAAACGACTCACATGATGGGTTGGAGGGACTCAGCACTGCCGAAGAACACATGGCAGTCGAAGAGAGCACATGTGATATGCACCCAGCGCAGGTGCCTCAACGCAGCTGGCATGCGCTTCGAAGCAGGCGGCATGTCCCTCGACGCAAGAGGCATATCCACGTCTCCTTGCTGTTTCGCGCTGCCCACTTGAAACGCGTCAGTGACTTGTAAACGCATGGCCTTGTCATCATGACCCCTGCCTGGGTCACCCTTCCCTCGACCTCCACCGCTCCCACTTGCACTGCAAGATCTATTCACCTCCCCTGCTGCATCCCTCCCACCGCTGCCACGCTCCCTCTGCACCACCCTCTGCTGAACTCCCTCCTTCACCCCGCTCCGCTCTTCTTTCAGCGCGACAGGACCAGCAGCACCCACTGCGTTGATCTCACCCTCTTCTTTCATTCCTTTGCCCAATTCTTGGCAGCTGCTGCCGTCTCTCTTCTTTCCCACCCTAGCTTGCCACTCTTGCCTGTGCCTGCCCTTCCCCCGCCCCACGCTGTTCTTTTCTCCCTGGCCTTGCATCCCTCCTTGCCGCCTTATGATCTTGTGCGTCCTGCCATCGTGGCCGTTGCTTTTGCTGCTCTCATCACTGCTGCTCCCACTGCTGCTGCTGCTTCTCCCGCTGCCACAACTATCGCTCTCACTACTGCTTCCGCTGTCGCTCTCACTTCCGCTGCTGCTGCCACTGCTACTGCTGCTACTGCTGCCACTGCTTGTGTCCACACAGTTATTGCTTCTTTTCTGTTTATTCCCCTTGAATCAAATTCACCTATCACACGTTCCTCTTTGTCGCTCTCTCCTTCCTTCTCCGTTCTCCCTCCACCCTGCCCATCCCTCCCACTAACCTCTCCCCCTTTCCCCTCCCGCCCTCTCCCATCTTTGCCACTTTCACGGCCTGATTCAGCACCTCTCCTTTCACTCTCCTTCCCCTCACGTCCCGCACCCTTCCTGGAAACAAGTCCCGGCCGCTCTTGCCCCTCTCTCCTCCTCCTCTGCTGTCTGCTCTCTGCTCGTCTCCTCATCAACGCCCGATCATCCTTCCTCTCACCATCCAACTCCCCGCCAGCTTCCCCTCTCATCCCTACTCCCCCTGCTCCTCCCACGTGCCTAGCCTTCACAGAACGCCCCTCTGTCAATTGCACCTCTGCCTGCCCCACGCCCTCCCCACGCTTGCCAGGCCCTTCCCACTCGTCCCGCTCCCCCCGCCCCACATGCCCCTCGGCATCAGGGGGGAGAGGACCATCCACGCACGGCTTGAACGCACCCCCTCCGGTAACGCGGCACAAGGAACAGCTGAGGAGAAGGTGGGGAGTGAGGAGTTGATGTTGAGGGAGGGGGTAGGAGGGGGGGGTGCAGGGGTGGGGGTGGTGGGCGTAAGGACTGGCAGCAGGCAGGGATAATGCAACCATGCAGATTCAAAGGTTTAAAGCCATGGACGTGTGACAGGAATGTGGTGAATGAAAATGACAAGAGGAGAGGCGCTTGGCAGAAGAGGCAAGAGCGCACACAAGAGGCGGCAAGGAGGTGTGCACACATCACCACTTGACTTGAACCACCTGGTACTCACGTGAGGGGAGGCGGCTGAGAGCAGGTGTTGGCAGCAGCGGCGCCGCTGCTACTGCACGTGCAGGCGTAGAGATGGCACGGCACACAGCGCCACTTACCTTGAGCTACCTGGCACCTCCCTCTCTTCATGCACACATACTCACGTGAGGGGAGGCGGCTGGGAGCAGGTGCTGCTAGCAGCGTCACCACCACTGCTGCTGCACGCGCGGGCGTAGAGATGGCACGGCACACAGCGCCACTTGAACCGCCTCGCCACTGCCTGCTTGGTCAACTGCACGCCCTCACCAGCAGCAGCACTGCCACCAGAACTGCCCGCACCAGCAGCACCCCCACCGCATCCACCCTGCATTGGTTCCCCCCCTTCTCCTCCCGTCTCCGCCCCAGCCCCCTCCGCCCTCTCTCCCTTTTCCCCAGCTTCCAGTGGGAGCAGCGGCGGCAGGGGGGGGGTGTGGATGGCAGAGGAAAGGAGGGAGCGCGCAGCCCAGAGGGGGGGGAGGCCCACAGCGCCGTAGCAGAGCTGGTGGACTGCTGTGGCGCAGAGCGAGCAGCAGAGGAACTGATGGGGAGGGGAGGGAGAGGGGTGGGGAGAGGGCGCATGGGGTGGATAGGTGGGGAGATTGAGGGAAGAGAGAAGGCCCACTGCGAAGTAGCAGAAGTGGTGGACGGCTGAGACGCAGAGCGCGCAGCAGAGGAACTGGTGGGGAGGGTGAATGGTCACGAAGAGGATGGATGGGCAGGGAGGTTAGGTGAATCGTGAAGCAAACAGCATGCAGGTGACTGCAGGGAGTTGTGGCTGTCACATCACATGTCCATGCACGCAAAACAAGCACGGTACATGCTGTGCCATGCCAACCCACACACAGCTTGGGACCTGACGCCCTGAATGAGCGTGCCTGCATGCATGCATGCATGCATGGATGGTGCGGCACTCACAGGATTGTAGGGCGCCTCTCCCGGTTGGAAGCACACATCACATCGCAGTGCCCCAGCATCATGCCGCATGGCCTTTGGCCCCTGTGGCGCACCTCCCACGCCCTCCTCCCTTGCTGACCACAAGCCTCCTGGCTTGTTCTTGAGATCAGAAGCATCAACGTGGACCACCCCCCCAGCAGCACGTGCACAGGCAGCATCCACATCATCGGAAACACCATCATCATCATTATCATCATCAACAGCAGCAGCCGCAGCAGCAGCCACAGCACCATCACCATCAGCAGCAGCAATGGCAGCAGGAGCAGCATAGAGGGCAGCAGCAGCAGCAGGAGGGTGCAGGTCCAGAGAGGCCATGCACGCCTCAAACGCCTCTTCTGACAGGCCCAGCTTCTGAGACGCCTCAACACTCCCTCTCCCACCTGACTGCTCGTTCCCAGCTCTTGTACGCTCATGCGCATGGGCATGGGCATGGGTATGGGTGAGTCTGCTGTTGTAGGCTGTCAGCCATGCAGCATCCTCCTCATCCATGTCATACTGCATGCCATGCTGCTGCACGGCAGAGCGCAGCACTCGCCTGTTGACTGGTGGTAAGCCGCCATCCACTCCCTACCAAGCACATACACACAGCATGGCGAAGGACAGATAATGAGATGGAGCGACCTGTCAAATAGGCACAGTGAAGGAGAGAAGGCAAGTTTCAGAGCAAATCGGGGAAGCAATTTTACAGGTAAGTAGGCAGGCTGAAGAGGGGTTCACCTGAAAGAGGCTCGCCACACCCGATTGCCACGAGATGGGCGCATTGTCTACCTGGGTGCTCACACCTGTTGTTCACTGAGGGTGAGAGCACGCTCACTTAAATGAGGGTGGACCTTACCAGGATATGTTGCTCCTTAGCCCTCCGTTCCCCACTGCTTGGCTCTGCCTTTTTCCAGTTGCCCAGGGGCTGCAATTGATGTTCCTCCTCTTCTTCGCTGCTCTCCGCTTCCTCCTCCTTTATCTTCTTGTCTTCCTCTCCCCTTCTCTTGTGGTCTTCCTCTACCCTTCTCTTCTCTTCTTCCTCCTCCTTGTTCTCCTCTCTTCCTCATTCCTTCTTTTCTCTTCTTCCTCTTCCCTTCTCGTCTCCACTTCCTCATCCATCCTTTTCTCCTCTTCCTCTTCCCGTCGCTTCTCTCCTTCTTCCTCTCCCTTCTCTTCTCTCTCTTCTCCTTTCTTCCTCCCTTCTCTTTTCTTTTTCCTCTTCCTCTTCCAATGTCTTCTCGTCCCCTTCATCATCTCTACTCTCTCCTCATCCTCTTCCCTTTTCTTCCCCTCGTCATTTCTCATCTCTTCTTCCTCTTCCTCATCTCCTCGTCTTCCCCTCCCCTCTCATTCTCCACCCCCTCTTCCCTTATCTTCTCCCCTTCCTCTACTTCTCCCTTCGCCTTTTCCTCCATCCTTCCCTCCTCACCCGTCACCCCTCTCTCCCTTTCCTCCACGTCCTTCCTGAAAGCTTCGCCCTTCCCTTCTTCAATCAACATCCACACTCCTGAGTCACTACCTCCAGGTAAGGGTCTCACAACCTCATCCTCTTCCCCTACTCTTGCATCACCCGCTCTCATCGGCAGCACATCAGCAGGGAGAGAAGGGGGAGCGAGGGTGGCCGTGCTGTGAGCGGCTGCACTATCTCTCAGGCTCACAGCACTGCCACCCTCTTCCTCAACACCAGTGAATATCTGCCTAACTCCTCCAAACCTCCCACTGATTGCGTCGCAAATCTCGCTTTCTTTTTCTACCCACAGACTCCCTTTCCTTCCTTCATGTACCTTACCCTTCTCTTCCTCTCCCTCCTCTTTCTCCCCTGCCCCTGCTTCTCCTTCTTCCCTTCCACTTCCTCCTCCTCATCTTCCTCCTCTTCTTGCTCATCCCCCTCCTCCTGCTTCTCCTCCTCTTCTCCTCTCCTCTCTGCTTCTCCTCCCCTTTCCCCTCCTCCTCATTCCAGTCCTCCTCATTAATCCCCCATCCCTCCTCCTCAGTACTCCAATTCGTTCCGAGCAGCTCCTGCCTGGTATCAATACTACCTTCCCGTCCACACTCCAACAGTTGCTGTCTAACATTTTCATTCCCTTCCATCCTCTCCACATCCCTGCTGATAGCATCCCACTCTTCCCCCCCCCTCCTGCCTTGCCTCACTTCCTCGCTCTCTTCTTCCTCTTCTTTCTCACTCTCGTCCTCTCTTCTCTTCTCACTTTCATCCTCTCTCCACTTCTCACTCTCATCATGTCTCGTCTCCTCACTCTCATCCTCTTTTCTCTCCTCACTCCCATCCTCTCTCTTCTTCTCACTCTCATCCTCTCTCCTCTTTTCAATCTCATCCTCACTCCTTTTCTTGTTCCCATCCTCTCCCCTCTTCTCGCTCCCATCATCTAACCTCTTCGGACTTTCATCCTCTCTCTTCCCACTCGCATTCTCTCTCCTCTTCTCAGTCCAGTCATCCTTCCATCTGTCCCTTTCAGCATCTCTCCCCTTCTCACGCTTTCCCTCCAATGCTCGTGCCCTCAAGGCTCCAACTTTAACCAGTCTCGAGTAACCCTTCTTCTCTACCACCCTGCTTTCACACATCCTCTTTGTGCCAATCCCACTTGCTGCTCCTGTTCTCGTAACTTCTTTGCTCCCTCCCATTTTTTCTGCCACTTAGTTTGAAGCCTACAGTTGTTGGTGTTATCTTGGCCCCTCCATATTCCCTCCCTCCGTATTCCCTACCTCCGTGTTCCCTCACTCCAACCCCCTTCCCTCCCAACGCCCTTCCTGTGACAGGTACGCCTTTGCTTCCTGTAGCCGCATCTTGTTCTCTTCTCTGCTCTGCACCACCAACGCCCATACCCCTGCTGCCTGCACCTGTCCCCACAGCTCCCTCTCTTCCACCCCCAACACTCTGCCCATGCCCAGGCGGCCCTCCCAACCTTCAACTTACCTGAAGCCCCACCAGCACCCTTCGTCAGCCAAGCACCCTCTCTCCTCTTCTCCTCCACTCGACTCCCACCGCCACCATCACCACCACCTAATCTCACTCCGACACCACTCTTCCCCACACTCCCTGCACCTGACCCAGCACCTGTCTTGCCACCGGCCTTCGCATCCTTCCCCCTGCCCTCACTCCACGCATTCTTTACCCGTCGCCCCCCTCTCTCCATTCACCCCCAACTCCCCCCCTATCAACTCTCGCTGCTCCTCTGTCTACCTTCCCTGCACTCCTTGCATCTGCACCGTCCGCTCCACCCCTCCCTGCATCTGCACCGTCGGCTCCCCCCCTCCCTGCATCTCCACCGTCCACTCCACCTTTCCCTGCCCCTACCCTGCCACCGACCTTCACACTCTTCCCATACCCCCTGCCTTCCTTGCTCCCACTCCTCACAACCGCAGCATTCCTCACAACCCCACCACTCTTCACATGCCCACCACTCCCTTCGCTTTCTGCGCCCTTCCCAGGTCTACCGCCCTCTCTCCACGGACCCTCCTCTGCCTCCCTCCCACCACCACGCCTTTCCACACCTGCACCACCCACATCCAACCGCCAGCCTTCCGGAGCATTGTTTACAGAGGCAGTGGTGGGAGCAGCTAGGGGTGCTTTTGAAGAATGCTTAATAGGGGCCTGGCCGGGAGCAGCAGGGTTTTTTCGAAACAAGGTCTTGGGAGCAGCAGTGGAAAGAACAGGGGGGTCGCCCAATGCACCCTTAGCAGGGGCAGTGGAGGGAGCAGCAGCGGATGGTGCTTCTGACAAGGTCTTGCATTGTGCGGTAGAGGGAGCAGCAGAGGGTGCTTGTAACGAGGTCTTGAAGTGGGCAGTAGGGCGAGGAGAGGGGGTGGTTACTGCTGCGCTCTTGTGAGGGGCTGTGACAGCAGTGGCAGAGGAGAAGGCAGGCTTGCCAAAGGCTGTGTCGGCAGTAGACAAGGGTTCCTTCGACGGGCGCTTAGAGGGAGGAGGGGGAGGAGGAGGAGCAGAGGGTTTTTGGCATGTGCTCTTAACCGGGAGAGTGGAGGCTAAGGCAGGGGGGGCACTTGTGGGAGTGGCTGTGGAAGTCGCAGGGAAGGGTGCCTGTAACGAAGTCTTAGTGGGAGCAGAGGAGGGAGCACCAGACGGTGCTTCTATCAAGCTCTTAGCAGGAATCACGGAGAGCGTAGCAGAGGGTGCTTGTATCGAGCTCTTGTCGGCAGCAGTGGAGGGAACAGCATCAGGTGAAGGAACACCAAGGCAGGGTGCAGCGGCAGAGGGAGGAAAATCAGAGGAGGGGGCGGCAGGGAAGGTAGCGGCAGATGAGGGAGCGGCAGTGGAGGGAGCGGCAGGGGAAGGAGCGGCAGTTGAGGAGGGGCGGAGGGCAAAGAGCACTTCGATGCCGGTTGGCGGGCGGTGCTGGGCAGGCGGGCTGATGGTGGGAAGACGGGAGGGAAAAGGTGGGGAGGAAGTGAGACGAGCACAGAGAGCACTGGAAGAGGAAAGGAAATGATCGTTCATCCAGCGCAACAGTCCAACCAGAAGCTTCAAGCGCGTTCAGACACACGGGCGAGGCTTCGTACTGGTTGCTGTACTGTCGCTTCAAGACTCAAAACACCAGTCACTCACATTGAAGCGTTGCTCTTAGAAGCCATTGATTCGAGTGCACAGCAGCAATGCGCGCCTGAAAAGAAACAATCCTGACAGGGAAAAACAGGGGAAACGAAACAGGGAACAAGAGTGGTGTTGAGAAACGGAAGTGTGTAGTGGGGTGGAGGAAGAGAGGTAGGAGGAGACGGGGAGAAAGGGGAGAGAAAGAGGGGTAGGGAGGGAGCGAGGGAGGGAGGGAGGGAGGGAGGGAGGAGGGAGGGAGGGAGGGAGGGAGGGAGGGAGGGAGGG
>CANIUD010000436.1:5000-17500 GCA_947470075.1 Closterium sp. Yama58-4
CCCTGATCCATCCGGACCATCCGGGTGAGAAACCGGACCCATCCGGGCCATCCCGGTGGGGAACCGGACCCATCCGGGCCATCCCGGTGGGTCGGATGGACCGGATCGGTCGGTCGAACGACCCGGGCCGGAAAACCGGATCCCTTGGGTCACCACCTCGATTTCGGCCTGGTTCCTTCGTGGGCTCTAGGGTGGGTGCGGGCCGTTGCACGGGCCCCTACCTTCCCTAGAGCCCTTTTTTTTTTTTTTTTTTTGGTCACGCCCTCGGTTTCGACCGGGGTCCTTTTAGGCTTTTAGGGCTCTAGGGTGGGTGTGGGTCCTTGTTAGGGCCCCTGCCCTCCCTAGAGCCCTTTTTCCTTTTGGTCACCACCTTCGGTTCTCGACCGAGATCCTTTCCGGTCCCAAGAGACATTTTTTTTTTCAATGTTTTGGATGCGCCCACGGTTTCGGTTTTGGGTCCTTTGAGGGCTCTAGGTGGGTGTGGGTGTGGGTGTGGTTCCCACCAGGGATGGTCCGGGACCCCACCCGACCCCGACCCGGGTGGGTCCCATCCCCACCCGGGATGGTCTGGACCCCCACCCGGCCTGTGTGGACCCGGTTTCAACCCGGGATGGTCTGGTCCCCCACCCTACCCGGGTGGATGCGGTCCCCACCCGAGATGGTCCGGACCCCCACCCGACCCGGGTGGATGCGGTCCCCACCCGAGATGGTCCGGACCCCCCCCCCCCCCCCTTCCTTCCCTCCGGCCTGCGTGGACTCGGTCCCCACCCGGATATGGTCCGGAACCCCCACCCCGCCCGGGTGGACCCGGTTCCCACCCGGGATGGTCCGGACCCCCACCCGACCCGGGTGGATCCGATCCTCACCCGGGATGGCACGGACCCCCCACCAGGCCTGTGTGGACCCGGTTCCCACCCAGGATGGTCCAGACCCCCACCCGCCACGGGTGGACCCGGCTCCCACCCGGGATGGTCCGGACCCCCACCCTGCCCTGGTGGACCCGGTTCCCACCCTGGTGGGTCCGGTTCCCACTCGTGATGGTCTGGACCCCCACCCGGCCTGGGTGGATCCGGTTCCCACCCGGGATCGTCCGGACCCCCAACCGACCGGGGCGGATCCGGTCCCCACCCGGGATGGTCCGGACCCCCCACCCGACCCGGGTGGGTCCGGTTCCCACCCGGGATGGTCTGGACCCCCACCCGGCCTGGGTGGACCCGGTTTCAACCCGGGATGGTCCGGACCCCCCACCCCGCCCAAGTGGACCCGGTTCCCACCCGGGATGGTCCGGAACCCCCACCCAGCCTGGGTGGACCCGGTTCCCACCCGGGATGGTCCGGGCCATCACCCGACCCGGGTGGATCCGATCCTCACCCGGGACGGCAAGGACCCCCCACCAGGCCTGTGTGGACCCGGTTCCCACCCGGGATGGTCCGGACACCCACCCGGCCCGGGTGGACCCGGTTCCCACCCGGGATGGTCCGAACCCCCACCCGACCCGGGTGGGTCCGGTTCCCACCCGGGATGGTGGGGACCCCCACCCGGCCTGGGTGGACCCGGTTTCAACCCGGGATGGTCCGGACCCCCTACCCGGCCTGGGTGGATCCGGTTCCCACCCGGGATCGTCCGGACCCCCACCCGACCGGGGCGGATCCGGTCCCCACCCGGGTATGGTCCGGAACCCCCACCCCGCCCGGGTGGACCCGGTTCCCACCCGGGATGGTCCGGACCCCCACCCGGCCCGGGTGGACCCGGTTCCCACCCTGGATGGTCTGGACCCCCACCCGGTCTGGGTGGACCCGGTTTCAACCCGGGATGGTCCGGACCCCCCACCCCGCCCGGGTTGACCCGGTTCCCACCCGGGATGGTCCGGAACCCCCACCCCGCCCGGTTGGATCCGATCCCCACCCGGGATGGCACGGACCCCCCACCCGGCCTGCGTGGACCCGGTTCCCACCCCGGATGGTCCAGACCCCCACCCGACCCCGACCCGGGTGGGTCCCATCCCCACCCGGGATGGTCCGGACCCCCAACCGGTCTGGGTGGACCCGCTCCCCACCCTGGATGGTCCGGACCCCCCACCCCGCCCGGGTGGACCCGGTTCCCACCCGGGATGGTCCGATCCCCACCCGACCCGGGTGGATCCGATCCTCACCCGGGATGGCACGGACCCCGCACCAGGCCTGTGTGGACCCGGTTCCCACCCGGGATGGTCCGGACCCCCACCCGGCCCGGGTGGACCCGGTTCCCACCCGGGATGGTCCGGACCCCCACCCTGCCCGGGTGGACCCGGTTCCCACCCTGGATGGTCCGGACCCCCCACCCGACCCGGGTGGGTCCGGTTCCCACCCGGGATGGTCTGGACCCCCACCCGGCCTGGGTGGACCCGGTTTCAACCCGGGATGGTCCGGACCCCCCCACCCCGCCCGGGTGGACCCGGTTCCCACCCGGGATGGTCCGGAACCCCCACCCCGCCCGGTTGGATCCGATCCCCACCCGGGATGGCACGGACCCCCCACCCGGCCTGTGTGGACCCGGTTCCCACCCCGGATGGTCCGGACCCCCACCCGACCCCGACCCGGGTGGGTCCCATCCCCACCCGGGATGGTCCGGACCCCCAACCGGTCTGGGTGGACCCGGTTCCCACCCTGGATGGTCCGGACACCCACCCGGCCCGGGTGGACCTGGTTCCCACCCGGGATGGCCCGGAACCCCCACCCCGCCCGGTTGGATCCGATCCCCACCCGGGATGGAACGGACCCCCCACCCGGCCTGTGTGGATCCGGTTCCCACCCCGGATGGTCTGGACCCCCACCCGACCCCGACCCGGGTGGGTCCCATCCCCACCCGGGATGTACCGGACCCCCAACCGGTCTGGGTGGACCCGCTCCCCACCCTGGATGGTCCGGACCCCTCACCCCGCCCGGGTGGACCCGGTTCCTACCCGGGATGGTCCGATCCCCACCCGACCCGGGTGGATCCGATCCTCACCCGGGATGGCACGGACCCCCTACTAGGCCTGTGTGGACCCAGTTCCCACCCGGGATGGTCCGGACCCCCACCCGGCCCGGGTGGACCCGGTTCCTACCCGGGATGGTCCGGACCCCCACCCTGCCCGGGTGGACCCGGTTCCCGCCCTGGATGGTCCGGACCCCCCACCCGACCCGGGTGGGTCCGGTTCCCACCCGGGATGGTCTGGACCCCCACCCGGCCTGGGTGGACCCGGTTTCAACCCGGGATGGACCGGACCCCCCACCCTGCCCGGGTGGACCCGGTTCCCACCCGGGGTGGTCCGGAACCCCCACCCCGCCCCGTTGGATCCGATCCCCACCTGGGATGGTCTGGACCCCCCACCCGGCCTGTGTGGACCCGGTTCCCACCCGGGATGGTCCGGTCCCCCACCCTACCCGGGTTGATGCGGTCCCCACCCAAGATGGTCCGGACCCCCACCCGACCCGGGCGGATGCGGTCCCCACCCGGGATGGTCGAGAATCCCCCCCCCCCCCCCCCTTCCCTCCGGCCTCCGTGGACTCGGTTCCCACCCGGAATGTGTGGACTCGGTTCCCACCCGGGATGGTCCGAACCCCCACCTGGCCCGGGTGGATCCGATCCCCACCCGAGATGGTCCGGACCCCCACCCGGCCCGGATGGACCCTGCCAGGGACCCTGTTCCCACCCTGGATGGTCTGGGCCGGACCCCCCATCCGACCCGGATGGACCCGGTTCCCACCCGGGATGGTCCGGACCCCCCACCCGGCCCGGGTGGATCCGGTTCCCACCCGGGATGGTCCGGACCCCCCACTCGGCCCGGGTGGATCCGGTTCCCACCCGGGATGGTCCGGACCCCCCACACGACCCGGGTGGATCCGGCCAAGGTAGAACTCCTCCCTTGCACGGGCTCGGATGGACTCCGGGACCTCTTTTTCCCGGTGGAAAGGCCTGGATGACCGGGGAAAAGTGTCAGCCGTGGTGAGAACCACCTCTCTACGGGTTCACATCCATCCCATGGGTCCTTTGGACCGGCTGGAAGGGCCCAGGTGCTTCAATGAACTGGCCAAGGTCAAAATGCACCCTTTCACGGGCTCGGGTGGCCTCCGGGACCTCTTTTTCCCGGTGGAAAGGCATGGATGACCGGGGGAAAGTGTCACCCGTGGTGAGAACCACCTTTGTACGGGTTCATATCCATCCCAAGGGTCCTTTTGACCGGGTGGAATGACCCGAGCACTCCAACGAACCGGCCGAGGACGAAATCCACCCTTGCACGGGCTCGGATGACCTCGGGGACCTCCTTTTCCCGGTGGAAAGGCATGGATGACCAGGGGAAAATGTCACCCGTGGTGGGAACCACCTTTGTACGGGTTCACATCCATCCCAAGGGTCCTTTTGACCGGCTGGAATGACCCAAGCACTCCAACGAACCGGCCAAGGTCGAAATCTACCCTTGCGCGGGCTTGGATGGGCTCCGGGACCTCTTTTTCCAGGTGGAAATCCCTGGATGACTGGGGGAAAGTGTCAACCGGGGTGGGAACCACCTTTGTACGGGTTCACATCCATCCCAAGGGTCCTTTTGATCGACTGGAATGACCCAAGCACTCCAATGAACCGGCCAAGGTAGAAATCCGCCTTGCACGGGCTCGGATGGCCTCCGGATCTCCTTTTCCCGGTGGAAAGACATGTATGACAGGGGGAAAGTTTCAGCCGTAGTAGGAACCACCCTTGTACGGGTTCACATCCATCCCAAGGGTCCTTTTGACCAGCTGGAATGACCCAAGCACTCCAACGAACCGGCCTAGGTCGAAATCCACCCTTGCGCGGGCTTGGATGGGCTCCGAGACCTCCTTTTCCCGGTGGAACGGCCTGGATGACCGGGGGGAAGTGTCAACCGGGGTGGGAACTACCTTTCTACGGGTTCACATCTATCCCAACGGTCCGTTTGACCGGCTGGAATGACCCAAGCACTCCAACGAACCGGCCTAGGCCGAAATCCACCCTTGCGCGGGCTTGGATGGGCTCCTGGACCTCTTTTTCCAGGTGGAAAGCCCTGGATGACCGGGGGAAAGTGTCAACCGGGGTGGGAAGTACCTTTCTACGGGTTCGTATCCATCCCAACGGTCCTTTTGCCCGGCTGGAATGACCCGAGCACTCCAGTGAACCGAGTGGATCGGGCCCAATGTTGAAATCCACCCTTGCACGGGTTCATATCCATCCCAAAACTGCCCCAAATGATGGTAACCCAATGTAACCCGAGTGATTGGACCTGGAATAGGGTAGGGAGAGGGATAGTTTGTCCCTCCCTAGAGCTCGGGCGAGTCTTTCCAACTGCCCCAAATGATGGTAACCCAACATAATCGAGGTGATTGGCCCTGGAATAGGGTAGGGAGAGGGGTGATTTGTCCCTCTCTAGGGCCTGGTGAGTCTTTCCAATTGCCCCAAATGGTGGTAACCCAACGTAATCCATGTGATTGGCCATGGAATAGCCTAAGGAGAGGGTTTTATTTCCCTCCTTATGGCCCCGGCGACTCTTTCCAGTCGCCACAAAGGATGGTAGCCCAACATAATCGAGGTGATTGGCCGTGGTATAGGGTGGGAATGTCGTTCCACTCCCCTCTCTATGGCCCTGGTATGTCATCGTTTGTGGCCCCAAATTGCGGTAACCCAATGTAATCCGAGTGATTGGCCTAGGAGCACCGAGGGAGTTCTTTGTGCCATCCATCCCCTAGGCTCTTTTGCTTGCTCCAAATGATGGTAAGCCAACGTAATCGAGGTGACTGTCCTTGGAATAGGGTGGGGTGTTGCTCCTCCCATGCATCCCTAGGGCCGTGGCAAAGTTTAATCAAAGGCCCACAATGATGGTAACCCAACGTTATCCATGTGATTGGCCGGGTAGTTAGGTGGGGGTGGCGCTATTTCATCCCTCCCTAGGATGGGGATGGTTGGATCCGGTTCCCACCCGGGATGGGTCCATCCGGTACCCATTTCGGATGGTCCGGACCCCCACCCGACCCGGGTGGATCCGGTTCCCACCCGGGATGGTCCAGAACCCCACCCGACCCGGGTGGATCCGGTTCCCACCCGGGATGGTCCGGACCCCCACCCGAACCGGGTGGACCCGGTTCCCTCCCGGGATGGTCCGGACCCCAACCCGACCCGGGTGGATCCGGTCCCCACCCGAGATGGTCCGGACCCCAACCCGACCCGGGTGGATCCGGATCCTAATGGGGTTCTTTCGGTTGCCCCGAATGACGGTAACCCAACGTAATCGGAATGATTGGCCCTGGTTTTATGGCAGGTTGTCAATCACATCAACCGGCTCCTCTCGGGATGGTCCGGACCCCCACCCGGCCTGGGTGGATCCGGTTCCCACCCGAGATGGTCCGGACCCCCACACGACCTGGGTGGGGATCCGGTTCTCAACCGGGATGGTCCGGACCCCCACCCGACCCGGGTGGATCCGGTTCCTACCCGGGATGGTCCGGACCCCCACCCGACCCGGGTGGATCCGGTTCCCACCCGTGATAGTCCGGACCCCTACCAGACCCGGATGGGGATCCGGTTCCCACCCGGGATGGTCCGGACCCCCACCCGAACCGGGTGGATCCGGTTCCCTCCCGGGATGGTCCGGACCCCAACCCGACCCGGGTGGATCCGGTCCCCACCCGAGATGGTCCGGACCCCAACCGGACCCGGGTGGATCCGGATCCTAATAGGGTTCTTTCGGTTGCCCCGAATGACGTTAACCCAACGTAATCGGAGTGATTGGCCCTGGTTTTATGGCAGGTTGTCAATCACATCAACCGGCTCCTCTCGGGATGGTCCGGACCCCCACCCGGCCTGGGTGGATCCGGATCCCACCCGAGATGGTCCGGACCCCCACCCGACCCGGGTGGGGATCCGGTTCTCAACCGGGATGGTCCGGACCCCCACCCGACCCGGGTGGATCCGGTTCCCACCCGAGATGGTCCGGACCCCCACCCGACCCGGGTGGGGATCCGGTTCTCAACCGGGATGGTCTGGACCCCCACCCGGCCTGGGTGGACCCGGTTCCCACCCTGGATGGTCCGGACCCCCCACCCGACCCGGGTGGGTCCGGTTCCCACCCGGGATGGTCTGGACCCCCACCCGGCCTGGGTGGACCCGGTTTCAACCCGGGATGGTCCGGACCCCCACCCGACCCGGGTGGATCCGGTTCCTACCCGGGATGGTCCGGACCCCTACCCGACCCGGGTGGGGATCCGGTTCCCACCCGGGATGGTCCGGACCCCCACACGACCTGGGTGGGGATCCGGTTCTCAACCGGGATGGTCCGGACCCCCACCCGACCCGGGTGGATCCGGTTCCTACCCGGGATGGTCCGGACCCCCACCCGACCCGGGTGGATCCGGTTCCCACCCGAGATGGTCCGGACCCCCACCCGACCCGGGTGGGGATCCGGTTCTCAACCGGGATGGTCCGGACCCCCACCCGACCCGGGTGGATCCGGTTCCCACCCGAGATGGTCCGGACCCCCACCCGACCCGGGTGGGGATCCGGTTCTCAACCGGGATGGTCTGGACCCCCACCCGGCCTGGGTGGACCCGGTTCCCACCCTGGATGGTCCGGACCCCCCACCCGACCCGGGTGGGTCCGGTTCCCACCCGGGATGGTCTGGACCCCCACCCGGCCTGGGTGGACCCGGTTTCAACCCGGGATGGTCCGGACCCCCACCCGACCCGGGTGGATCCGGTTCCTACCCGGGATGGTCCGGACCCCTACCCGACCCGGGTGGGGATCCGGTTCCCACCCGGGATGGTCCGGACCCCCACCCGAACCGGGTGGATCAGGTTCCCTCCCGGGATGGTCCGGACCCCAACCCGACCCGGGTGGATCCGGTTCCCACCCGGGATGGTCCGAACCCCCACACGACCTGGGTGGGGATCCGGTTCTCAACCGGGATGGTCCGGACCCCCACCCGACCCGGGTGGATCCGGTTCCTACCCGGGATGGTCCGGACCCCCACCCGACCCGGGTGGATCCGGTTCCCACCCGTGATGGTCCGGACCCCTACCAGACCCGGATGGGGATCCGGTTCCCACCCGGGATGGTCCGGACCCCCACCCGAACCGGGTGGATCCGGTTCCCTCCCGGGATGGTCCGGACCCCAACCCGACCCGGGTGGATCCGGTCCCCACCCGAGATGGTCCGGACCCCAACCGGACCCGGGTGGATCCGGATCCTAATAGGGTTCTTTCGGGTGCCCCGAATGACGTTAACCCAACGTAATCGGAGTGATTGGCCCTGGTTTTATGGCAGGTTGTCAATCACATCAACCGGCTCCTCTCGGGATGGTCCGGACCCCCGCCCGGCCTGGGTGGATCCGGATCCCACCCGAGATGGTCCGGACCCCCACCCGACCCGGGTGGGGATCCGGTTCTCAACCGGGATGGTCCGGACCCCCACCCGACCCGGGTGGATCCGGTTCCCACCCGAGATGGTCCGGACCCCCACCCGACCCGGGTGGGGATCCGGTTCTCAACCGGGATGGTCTGGACCCCCACCCGGCCTGGGTGGACCCGGTTCCCACCCTGGATGGTCCGGACCCCCCACCCGACCCGGGTGGGTCCGGTTCCCACCCGGGATGGTCTGGACCCCCACCCGGCCTGGGTGGACCCGGTTTCAACCCGGGATGGTCCGGACCCCCACCCGACCCGGGTGGATCCGGTTCCTACCCGGGATGGTCCGGACCCCTACCCGACCCGGGTGGGGATCCGGTTCCCACCCGGGATGGTCCGGACCCCCACCCGAACCGGGTGGATCAGGTTCCCTCCCGGGATGGTCCGGACCCCAACCCGACCCGGGTGGATCCGGTTCCCACCCGGGATGGTCCGGACCCCCACACGACCTGGGTGGGGATCCGGTTCTCAACCGGGATGGTCCGGACCCCCACCCGACCCGGGTGGATCCGGTTCCTACCCGGGATGGTCCGGACCCCCACCCGACCCGGGTGGATCCGGTTCCCACCCGTGATGGTCCGGACCCCTACCAGACCCGGATGGGGATCCGGTTCCCACCCGGGATGGTCCGGACCCCCACCCGAACCGGGTGGATCCGGTTCCCTCCCGGGATGGTCCGGACCCCAACCCGACCCGGGTGGATCCGGTCCCCACCCGAGATGGTCCGGACCCCAACCGGACCCGGGTGGATCCGGATCCTAATAGGGTTCTTTCGGTTGCCCCGAATGACGTTAACCCAACGTAATCGGAGTGATTGGCCCTGGTTTTATGGCAGGTTGTCAATCACATCAACCGGCTCCTCTCGGGATGGTCCGGACCCCCACCCGGCCTGGGTGGATCCGGATCCCACCCGAGATGGTCCGGACCCCCACCCGACCCGGGTGGGGATCCGGTTCTCAACCGGGATGGTCCGGACCCCCACCCGACCCGGGTGGATCCGGTTCCCACCCGAGATGGTCCGGACCCCCACCCGACCCGGGTGGGGATCCGGTTCTCAACCGGGATGGTCTGGACCCCCACCCGGCCTGGGTGGACCCGGTTCCCACCCTGGATGGTCCGGACCCCCCACCCGACCCGGGTGGGTCCGGTTCCCACCCGGGATGGTCTGGACCCCCACCCGGCCTGGGTGGACCCGGTTTCAACCCGGGATGGTCCGGACCCCCACCCGACCCGGGTGGATCCGGTTCCTACCCGGGATGGTCCGGACCCCTACCCGACCCGGGTGGGGATCCGGTTCCCACCCGGGATGGTCCGGACCCCCACCCGAACCGGGTGGATCAGGTTCCCTCCCGGGATGGGCCGGACCCCAACCCGACCCGGGTGGATCCGGTCCCCACCCGAGATGGTCCGGACCCCAACCCGACCCGGGTGGATCCGGATCCTAATAGGGTTCTTTCGGTTGCCCCAAATGACGGTAACCCAACGTAATCGGAGTGATTGGCCCTGGTTTTATGGCAGGTTGTCAATCACATCAACCGGCTCCTCTCGGGATGGTCCGGACCCCCACCCGGCCTGGGTGGATCCGGTTCCCACCCGAGATGGTCCGGACCCCCACCCGGCGGTTCTCAACCGGGATGGTTCGGACCCCCACCCGACCCGGGTGGATCCGGTTCCTACCCGGGATGGTCCAGACCCCCACCCGACCCGGGTGGATCCGGTTCCTACCCGGGATGGTCCGGACCCCTACCCGACCCGTGTGGGGATCCGGTTCCCACCCGGGATGGTCCGGACCCCCACCCGAACCGGGTGGATCCGGTTCCCTCCCGGGATGGTCCGGACCCCAACCCGACCCGGGTGGATCCGGTCCCCACCCGAGATGGTCCGGACCCCAACCCGACCCGGGTGGATCCGGATCCTAATAGGGTTCTTTCGGTTGCCCCGAATGACGGTAACCCAACGTAATCGGAGTGATTGGCCCTGGTTTTATGGCAGGTTGTCAATCACATCAACCGGCTCCTCTCGGGATGGTCCGGACCCCCACCCGGCATGGGTGGATCCGGTTCCCACCCGAGATGGTCCGGACCCCCACCCGGCGGTTCTCAACCGGGATGGTCCGGACCCCACCCGGCCTGGTTGGATCCGGTTCCGTCCCAGCATGGTCCGGACCCCCCCACCCGGCCTCGGTGGATCCGGTTCCGTCCCGGCATGGTCCAGACCCCCACCCGGCCTGGTTGGATCCGGTTCCGTCCCAGCATGGTCCGGACCCCCCACCCGGCCTCGGTGGATCCGGTTCCGTCCCGGCATGGTCCGGACCCCCACCCGGCCTGGTTGGATCCGGTTCCCACCCAGGATGGTCCGGACCCCCACCCCCGATCAGGGTGGGTCCGGTTCCCACCCGGGTTGGTCCGGACCCCCATCCAGCCTGGGTGGATCCGGATAGCACCCAGGATGGTCCGGACCTCCACCCGGCCGTTCGATTCAAGATCGCCCCAAAATGATGGTAAGCCAACGTGATCCAGGTGATTGGCCTTGGGGTGGGATGGGGTGTTGTTCGTCTCATTCATCCTTGGGGCCATGGTAAACTTTACCAGAGGCCCCAAATGATGGTAAGCCAACGTGATCCAGGTGATTGGCCGAGGAGTGCGGTGGGGGGGGCTTGCGCCTTTTTTATCCCTCCCTAGGACTTGGGCTGGGTGGATTCGGTTCCCAACCGGGCTGGGTCCATCCTGTCCCCCTTTTGGATGGTCCGGACCCCCACCCCCTATCCTGGGTGGATCCGGTTCCCACCTGAGATGGTCCGGACCCCCACCCCGCCTCGGTGGATCCGGTTCCCACCCGGGATGGTCCGGACCCCCACCCGGCCTGGGTGGATCCGGTTCCCACCCGGGATGGTCCGGACCCCCCAATCGGAACTGGATGGGTTCCCTTTAGTGTGGGACTTTTGGAACAACGGTAACCCAACGTTATCCGGGTGATTGGGCTGGGAATGGGCTGGGGGCAGGTGCATTTTATGCTTGCCTGCTGAAGTGGCGCATTCGATCATATAATGGTAAGCCAACGTGATCCGGGAGATTGTGTTACGTGTGAAGTGTGACGGTCTAGCTTTGTCCAAGCCGTCGGCTCCACCGTTTATTGCTAGCTGTAAACGTCGGTAACCCAATGTAATCCATGTGATTGAACTCGGCGCATGCCAGACTGTTTTGTTTCTACTCCACTGGTCCTGCATGTTGTGCAAATTTTAAAAAATTTGGTAAGCCAAGGTGATCCCGTTACTTTCTGTAGTTATATCACGTGGAAGAGGAGGTAAAGGACCCTCTCCACAAAGGCCCGGTGGTTTACCCAGGTAATCCGTCGAGCCTTCGAGACCCATCGATTCACCACATCGGTCCGCGTTTGACGTGGACCGGGACGCCCGGACTTTTTGTGTGCTTCGACACTCTTCGGAGGGTTGGCGTGCACTTTGACCCCCAGAGGCAGGGGGCGGGACGTACTTGTGGAGAGGAGGGCCATCTGGGAGGCGGGGGCTCTGGCTAAAATTCAATGCAGAGACCCCGCCTCTTGCTAAAACTCAATGGGCAACGGGAAACCGTTGCAGGTTGGCAAGCTCAACTACCCTGGACCCTCCGCGGAAGGCGACGGGAGCCCTGTACGGGGCAACCGGAGTCGACCAAGGGGGCACGGGGAAGATGGTGTGCCTCTCGGGCCGGAGGCAAACCAGGTCGATTGAGGGACAGCAAAGCCTCGTTTTTAACGGGGCCGAGCGGGGACCTCGGCCTGGAGGGAGGGACGGAACACAGCCGCCTCCGTGCGGGTGGCGTTGTCGTCCCGCCGCGGGCAGGCCGCCGCGGCAGACGGGAAAGAATCGAGGGATGGCTGCCACCTTGGGGCCAATCCATCACACCCAGCTTTGGGTACCCGGGATAGAGGCCCGGAGCCTTCCGCCAGAGGCTCTGGGCCGAAAATGGGAAGAGATGACGGCAGGCGAACAAGGGAAAGGCACGCGGGTGGCACCGCGGGCTCTTCTCGGGTTGAGCTTGCCATGAGCGTCGTGAACGCGGACGAGCCTCGGGTGTT